>SJYO01026388.1:672332-693680 GCA_006410555.1 Capra ibex | reverse complement strand
AAAAAACCCGGAGGTTTTAGTGACGTCTACCACTACCGTCGGTACTTTAATTTTCTGCGAATGAGGAACCTTCTTTTCAATACTGGTTGGATCTATCGTATAAGTTTTCGTCTCTGTAATCAAACGGTTGATTCAAGACAGATCAGTTCCGATACCATAAAGGACACCAGTGTATACCTACACTCTCAACCTGACACTTCTTCCGACTCGCGGCTTCTTAACTACGAAAACTTGACACCACAACCTCTTCTGAGAACTCTCAGGGAACCTGACGTTCCTCTAGGTTGGTCAGGTAAGACTTCCTCTAGTTGGGACCCTAAAGAAACCTTCCTTACTACGATTTCGACTTTGAGGTCATGAAACCGGTGGAGTACGCTTCTCAACTGAGTAACCTTTTCTGAAACTACGACCCTCCCTAATCCCCGTCCTCTTCTTCCCCTACTGTCTCCTACTCTACCCACCTACCGTAGTGTCTGAACTACCTGCACTCAGAACTCACTTGAGGTCCTCAACTACTACCTGTCCCTCCGGACCGCACGACGCTAAGTACCCCAGTGTTTCTCAGCCTGTGCTGACTCGCTGACTTGACTTGACTTGACTTGACTCTAAACCTTCCTTTTGTACCTTTGTCCTTTTATAAATCCTCAGGTAGTGTCAGTAAATCATTCTTCCTACCATTGAGTCTGATCGACCTTCGTTACTTACATTATCCTTTGTCAAGTTAAACCTACATTATTCTCCATAGAACCTATCTTACATCACTATCCAACTGATACTGTCCCAGTACTTTCTTTACATTCTTAGGACCTATTACAGATTGGGACACTGGACCACCATCTACCACTACGGCATATGAATCTGCCCTTCGGACCCCCTTGTTGTCCACTCTCTTTATCCTTAGGTTCCAGAAACAAAACCTGAACGTTATACACTCTACAGATATAGATTCAACTCTCCAGTTCGTCAATCAACCTAAATTTTTAATTCACAATGTGTCACCCTAATATGTAATAATTAACAATTCGTCACAATGTTTCCATGTCTTTTTGACTACGTCTAACACGTTTGGAACTTGTTCACAATTCTTATACCGGAAGTTAAACGTCCTCTTTTTCGGTAATTCCCAGAGACCCTTCTGTCACTGTATCCTTAAAATCCTTCCAAATATCCTTGACGTCCCAACCTTCTTGGACTGTCTCAGACTCCTACCCTACCAGGTAATCGTCCATTCTCTAGTAGGTGTGAGTTCCCTTGGCTTCGATCAAAGGTATCTTTGTATTGAATTTTACTTTTGTAGTTAGTTTTTTACAAATTATAAAGACTAATACTGGAGACCCTCTGATATTTCAAATCTACAAAAGAAAGTATTAAAAACACGGTATACCATGATAAAAAAATGGTACACTTCGTATTTGTACTATCAAAGATGTACGTATCGACCGAATCGGTAATACCACCAGTTTTAAAGATATTTTAGTCGACAGACTGTTTATTGGGGACAGAGGTCAGATAAGGCGGGGTAAAAATATCGACTGGATTGGTCGTACCATGTATAAGTAATCGAACTAAACACACTTTCACCCGTCCCTGAGTGGGGAGTAGGTCGAGTGGTTGAATTTACGTCACCGAAAAGGTTTCGTTAATTTGGATATCTCAAGTATCGATCTTTAGTCGTACACAGGACTTAAAAAAGTAGGAAGAGAGGATGAAGGAAGGAAAAAAGGACAGGTAGAAGTTTGAAACCGGAGATAAGACGAAGATATGACTCGTCCTTTTCTTGTGTCTTCTAATGAAAGACTCGTTTCGTTTCTTAGTACGGTTGTCCTTTTTTTCTAGTATTTTTAAAAAGTCAGTATACGTTTCTTGGTTCGAAGTCATCTAGGTACATGAACTAATAGGGGATATAAAAGTGTCGTCTTTATAGGGGTCAGATGACGTTGAGTTGAGGTCTCGATCATAGTAATCCTTTCTGATTTCCTTAACGTTTATTGTGTTAATACAGAATAAAAAATCAAAAAAGTATATATGTACAACAACTAACGTGTACCCGAAGGGACTATCGAGTCGACCATTTCTTAGGTGGACGTTACGTCCTCTGGGGTCAAGTTAAGGACCCAGTCCTTCTAGGGGACCTCTTCCCTTTTCGATGGTTGAGGTCATAAGAACCTGAAGGGAACACCGAGTTGACCATTTCTTAGACGGACGTTACACCCTTTGGACCCAACCTTTGGACCCAACCTAGGGACCCAACCCCTTTAAGGGATCTCTTCCCTTTCCGATGGGTGAGGTCATAAGACCTGATCTCTTAAGGTACCTGACATGTAAGGTACCCCAGTGTTTCTCAGTCTGTGTTGACTCTTCTACTACTGGTTTTATATCAAAATTTTTTTTCTGTTAAACTCGTGAGAAAAGGATCTGAATGCGTCTTCTAAAATTGGTTTTTTCTTTTTCTTTAAGAGTATTTAATACGGAAATTTTATTAGTTATTTCAGTATGAAGGTAGATATGACGTTTTTATGTAAATAGGAAGACTTACTATGGAGAGAGTGAACACTTTAATGAAATAATTAAGGGAGAAATCTCAAAAACTGTAGTAATTATAAAGATACAACTTCAATTATCTCATGAAATGTTATAGTCTTCTAGGGGACCTCTTCCTTTACCGTTGTGCGAGGTCATAAGAACGGACCTCTTAGGGTACCTGTCTCTTCGGACCGTCCGATACCAGGTACCCCAACGTTCTCAGCCTGTGGTGACTCACTCATTTGGTGATGGTTTCCTTTTAGTAAGTTTTCCATATCTTAAAAGATATATAGGGGACATCATATTTGGATAGAAAATTGTTTTTTTGATTACTGTGTTATCAAGTTTAATAAATTAATTTTGTTGATATCAATTACGTTGTTCTGGAGAATAGATGCACCATAACACACGATTCAACGAAGACAGCCAAGGCTGAGACACATTGGGATACCTGACATCGGGTGGTCCGAGGAAAAAGGTACCCTAAGAAGTCCACTCTTGTGATCTCACCTAACGGTACTAGAGGTGGTCCCGTAGAAGACCTGCGTCCCTAGTTTGGGTGCACTGAATACAGTGGACGTAACCGACCACCTAAGAAATGGTGATCGTGGTAGATCCTTCGGGGATCGCACTGAGGATTACTACAGGTAGAGGACTATAAGTATGAGAACGTATCATTTGGGGAGAGGAATATACATCAACCTGGATCACTGAGTTAAATCGTTTACACTGTGTTCACTGTTCTACACTGAAAGTTCGAATTCAATGTCTTTCTGAGAAAAAGATACGACAAACGAGAAAGGGCTCACGAGTGAGTCGACGGTACAATATTCGACGGGACACTTCTTGAGGTTGCACCTTTCCTCGACTCCCTGTAGAAATCGATAGTCGGTCGTTCCTTGACTTACGACGATTGTTGGTGCACTCACTCCTACCTTCACCTAGGAAGGGGTCTGTTGTAGCACTCACGTCAGTGACTTTCTGGGACCCGACGTGAGTCTAAAAACTGGATTGTTTCGACTTTCTATTATACTCAGAAAATAAAATTTGATACTCCAAACCCCCATTAAATAGTATGTGGATATCCATTGTTTACGTAAGGTACAATCGACACAAGCATCTTATATTATTACTCGTAAATTTCTCTAAAGGTTCAAACGTTAACCACCGAATATTAGTCAACAGTTAAAGTTCACTACGACTGACTCTCGGGTATGTGGTATCTTCGTGTTGTCGGTTGTCAAGATACTCGATCTTCGTTTGGGATTTACCCGATGTGACGAAAAGAGTTTTCTTTAAATAAGGGTAACTGAATAAAATATGTACCATTTGAAGAGACGGATCAAACATATTGTTACAGATATCTCAGAGGAAATGAATCTTATGTCGGAAGACATTTTGAAAACGGTTCTAAAGACTGTTGGATCACATACAGTAGTTCTTCGGTCCTGGAAAGGTTATTTGGTTTCAGACAATCAATTAGGAGAGAACTACTTTGTCGTACGAAGGAAGATAATTCTTTACCTTCGAGTATTAGTACTATAAAAGTGAACTGAAATGACGATCCTTTGAATCTCAATTCGGATCAATCATACCTTTTTTATTATTTTGAATTGTAGTTTATTCGTCGCATACTAGATATCGGGTAGAACCCGATTTCTGTATGTAAAAATTTGGTGAGTCAAACAAAATCGTTCCTCCGTACTTCGTAATAAAAGGAAGTTATGAAGAAGATTATTAAAGTAACATGAAACAGTCTTTACAAAAACTTTTTATATAGAAAGGAAAAATCGTGGTTTTACTCTATTATGATTAAAATACAAAGGACACACACACACACACACACACACACACACACACACACACGTGCGCGAGTCAGTATAGACTGAGAAATACTGGGGTACCCGACATTGTGTGGTTCGAGGTGACAAGTACGCTAAAAGGTACCGTTCAAGTACCGTTCTTATGACCTCATCAACCGGTACGGGAGGAGATCCCCCCGAGGGTTAGGTCCTTAGTTTGGGTGTGGAGGTCTCAGAAGACGAAACCGTCCGTCTAAGAAATGGTGACTCGGTGAGTCCTTCTGGGAAGGTAAGGGTTGAACATCCCATTTCCTTGAATAAACTTTACATAGAGTTTTCGTTTCAACTCCTTAGTTATTCTTTCTATTACGACTGGTATGAGTTGGGACCTGACGTTAGACGAAACTTCAGTTTAAATCAGAGGGTCTGATTTTAATAGACCCTTAACTGGTTTTAAGTTACTATATGTATCCCGGGTTTACCATGTCTTTAGCCATTAACTGTGGTACTTCTCTCACTCAGAGAGGAAGTCTCTCAAGTGTGTTGTGATTTGTTACGTTTGATTTCAGTATCTCGAATAGTTATTAACGGTTTGATGGTTTTTGAAGACCTAAATAGACCCATCATATATAACTATTTTTTCTTTGTAAGATGGTAAATCCTTGATCCCTTATATACCTCTAACTACGAAAAATTACACAATTCTAAGGTAACTCCATGTCTACAACTGTTTTTTGTACGGAAAGTACCTCCAAAAGGATGGGTGTAAGGGTAGAGGTGAGGGACTGTCTGTTGAAGACAAGATCAAAAGACTTATATACAACCGAAACCCCATATGAATCTCTCCGGATCTACTGTCCAGAGTCATTTGTGATCACTGGTGTCAATAAAGGAGAAAAGTAACGACGTTAGTTTTAGATCTTGACATTTGACTAGACAAAGTAATCCTTGTCAAATTATAGTTTGAAGATAATTAAACTGTTTACTCTTAAAGACGTAGAGTTTATAATTAATTTCAACTTCTATTAAAAGTTAGTGACTTGACAGTCGTATAAAGTAAACGAAGACACCGATCAAATTCGACCTCCTCGTATCCCAATAGTTTATAATTTCTTTCTATTTAACAGAATGGGAACTTACCCACGAAGTTTGTCATCTCTTGTACGGACATCACGTTTTCTGGACCCAAGCTAGGGACCCAGTCCTTCAAGGGGACCTCTTCCTTTACTGATGGGTGAGGTCGTAAGACCGGACCTCTTAAGGTGCCTGTCCCTCGGAACACACGATGTCAGGTACCCCAGTGTTTCTCAGTCTGTGTCGACTTGTTGATTGTGACTTACCCACGTAAGAAGTATGGTTTAAATATTACCGGATTCAGTACGTTTTAAACGACAATAAAACGTGTTGGATCATTATAACTGGAATTACCTTATGTCACGTAACGTCCTCTGTCCTGGGTTAGTAACACGGAAGGATCGGTAGGTCCTTTTCGGTGTAAGTTGTGTAAAAGGTTGCTCAATGGTTTTACGGTGACCTCAACACTCTCAGACGATCCGACGGTATTATTTCGTGGTGTTTGACTCATCGAATCTATTGTACATATATGACAGAGTGTCAAGACTCCGACCTTCAGGTTCTAGTTTTATACTTGTCCTAGTACGAGGGAGACTTCCGAGATTCTTCTTAAAAAGAGAGAACTAAAGACCATCAAAGAACCGTATACCGGTGTATTGAGGAAGTGTACCGTAAGAGGGAGACACGTACTTTCACTTTCCCTTTCACAATCAGTGAGTCAGGACAGACTGAGAAATACTGGGGTACCTGACATCGGGAGGTCAGAAGAGACAGACACCTTGAGAGATCCGTTCTTGTGACCTCACCTAACGGTAAAAGAAGAGGTCCCCTAGAAGAGACGTTCAGACACAAGTTTAAAGTAGGAAAATTCCTTTCGACAGTAATCCTCAGGACAATAATCATCCGACCTCAGCCTCAGGTGAGATGAGGTCATAATGAAATAGGATTGAATTCATTAATGTATATGTTGTCGGGATAAAGGTTTATTCCAGTATACACTCCAAGTCCTCTAGTTGGGACCCTAAAGAAACCTCCCTTACTACGACTTCGACTTTGAGGTCATGAAACCGGTGGAGTACTCTTCTCCACTGAGTAACCTTTTCTGAGACTACGACCCTCCCTAACCCCCGTCCTCCTCTTCCCCTGCTGGTTCCTACTCTACCGACCTACCGTAGTGCCTGAGCTACCTGTACTCAGACTCACTTGAGGCCCTCTACCACTACCTGTCCCTCCGGACCGCACGACGCTAAGTACCCCAGCGTTTCTCAGCCTGTGCTGACTCGCTGACTTGACTTGACTTGACCCCAATTCTAAAGTTACATGATTAACCCCTCTCCCCCGTTAAGATGGGTCTTGTTCGTAGTGATTCGTGAAGACGATTGTTCAATAAAAAAAAAAGATTGAATTTTGAGTCCAACAAATAAGTTGAAGAAATATTATATAAACATAGAAAAAAGAATACGTGACTCTTACGATCGAGTCACAGTGTCTCCTACTATCGTTATCAGGTATTAATCAGTAAAAGAACCAGGGTACGATATGTGTGTTAGAATCTAATTATTATGATTGTGATAATGGTAATTAATACTAATGACTCTTCTCTAAATTTTAAAAAGGTATCTACTAGAGTAAGGACAGAGTAAAAATTCAAATGTAAGTCAAGTCAAGTCAGCGAGTCAGTACAGACTGAGAAACGTTGGGGTACTTAGTTTCGTGGGGTCCGGAGGGACAGGTAGTGGTTGAGGGCCTCAAGTGAGTCTGAGTGCAGGTAGCTCAGTCACTACGGTAGGTCGGTAGAGTAGGAGACAGTAGGGGAAAAGGAGGACGGGGGTTAGGGAGGGTCGTAGTCTCAGAAAAGGTTACTCAGTTGAGAAGNACTTCGACTTTGAGGTCATGAAACCGGTGGAGTACTCTTCTCAACTGAGTAACCTTTTCTGAGACTACGACCCTCCCTAACCCCCGTCCTCCTCTTCCCCTACTGGCTCCTACTCTACCGACCTACCGTAGTGACTGAGCTACCTGTACTCAGACTCACTTGAGGTCCTCTACCACTACCTGTCCCTCCGGACCGCACGACACTAAGTACCCCAGCGTTTCTCAGCCTGTGCTGACTCGCTGACTTGACTTGACTTGACCCCAATTCTAAAGTTACATGATTGACCCCTCTCCCCCGTTAAGATGGGTCTTGTTCGTAGTGATTCGTGAAGACGATTGTTCAATAAAAAAAAAAGATTGAATTTTGAGTCCAACAAATAAGTTGAAGAAATATTATATAAACATAGAAAAAAGAATACGTGACTCTTACGATCGAGTCACAGTGTCTCCTACTATCGTTATCAGGTATTAATCAGTAAAAGAACCAGGGTACGATATGTGTGTTAGAATCTAATTGTTATGGTTGTGATAATGGTAATTAATACTAATGACTCTTCTCTAAATTTTAAAAAGGTATCTACTAGAGTAAGGACAGAGTAAAAATTCAAATGTAAGTCAAGTCAAGTCAGCGAGTCAGTACAGACTGAGAAACGTTCGGGTACTTAGTTTCGTGGGGTCCGGAGGGACAGGTAGTGGTTGAGGGCCTCAAGTGAGTCTGAGTGCAGGTAGCTCAGTCACTACGGTAGGTCGGTAGAGTAGGAGACAGTAGGGGAAAAGGAGGACGGGGGTTAGGGAGGGTCGTAGTCTCAGAAAAGGTTACTCAGTTGAGAAGCGTGCTCCACCGGTTTCATGACCTCAAAGTCGAAAATTGTTCAATAAAACTATCCGGGGTCACCGATTAAGTATTTTCACTAAGACGTTCTTCGTAAGGATCTTTCCGCCGGACTGGACCATCGGTCCGATCTCTTCCTCCGAATAGATGTTTCTTCTGAAGGACTATGAAGAAATTTTTTGTCTCCATCTGGGACCCCACTTTAACTCATAACTCATCCCGGATCCCTTTACTCCGTCTTTTCTTCTTCATTGACTAGGTACCCAAAAATCTCTTCTTTATAATCTTGGTGATTTGAAAGTCTACTCCTTTGACTTTAGTCTTCGAATTCCCGTGCGATTCTGATCTAGGGTCTAGACGGATAGAGAGAGAACACAGAAAAAGAGATGTAATGTCTCCATCTCTTGACGTTTTACTTAGGTCCTGTGGATCCTAGTTTTTTTCGTCATGGGTGGTTGGTTGGTTGTGTCTCTGAGTAGGAACGTACAGATTTTGAGGTCCTGCTCACCTACATGTTTCGTCAGTCATGATAAATAACGCAATCGGAACCTGTACCTATCATTCCGACTGAGATCTACTCGTGACGAGAGATCCCCAGACCACGGTCGAGGCACGACCGGACGGGTGGGAGGGGTCCGGAGACCGCCCCGGAAGTTAGGGTCCTAGGGACAGTGGTTGTCCGGAAAGGACTCCCCTGACATAAGTCAGGTTCAAAGAGGGTCGTCGTGTAAGATGTGTATTAATTTATGTGTGGCGGTGGTCTGTTTTCCCGGTTTCGTGTAAAAAAAATCGTACACCCTTCCATCGGGAGTGAAGCGTCTTTAAAACGTATTAAGTAAACTCGTGTAAATAGACGAGAGACAAGTTATTCGACTGTCTTTTGTTTTCGGTTGGGAATTTCGGTTTTCTTTGTGGATAAAATTAATACGTACTTTAATTTTCCTACAGTTTCATGATTTGACCCTTGTGTCTTTTGTCTAACGACATCTTTGTAGAGTCCCTTCCCATTATTTGACTTTCCGTTGACCCATTTTAGGGAAAATTTACAATGTAAAGAGTCGAAGTAGTGGTCTTTCGGTGTATTTTTCTGGACTCTTTCGTCACAAAAATTGAGAAAAAAAAAAAAACATTTACTGTCCTTTTAAAATAAACTCTTCGTCACTTTTTTCAATAGAAAATTAGAATAGGTCAAGATTAGTTTCTTCCAAAGGATCTTCTGTTTGTACAACGTCTTCTTATAATTGACATCTATTATATAACAGATTTACTAATTATGTTTTGTTTCCTTTTAAAATACAGCAGACATCTTCAGAATCCTAAACTAACCGATTTATTATGATAAATTTTCCACAAAGATGTTTCTGAAGGGAGAATCGAGTCAACCATTTCTTGGACGGACATTACGTCCTCTGGTATCAAACTAAGGACCTAGTCCGTCTAGGGGACCTCTTCCCTGTCCTATGAGTGAGGTCATATAAACCCGAAGGGAACACCGAGTCGACCATCTCAGGAGGACGTTACTTCCTCTGGACTCAAGTTAGGGACCCGACCCTTCCAGGGGACCTCTTCCCTTTGTGATGGGTGAGATCATAAGACCGGACCTCTTAAGGTACCTGATATGTCAGGTACCCCAGGGTTTCTTACCTTGTCCTGAAAGTGAAAGTGAAAGAAAGAAAGATGTTTCTGTTACAATAGAGTCGACTACTTTCGTTAGGGAAGATTTTTAATATTAGAATCCGAGTATGTTTATGTTATTTGTTACTCTAGGTTGAGAAGGAGGTAGTAATAGTGTGAATGTAGATAAATCTCTATGTTATATCGTGTAATAATAATAGTGATAAGATAATCAGTTTGAAACACTGATCACATTAGAAAAAAAAATTAAAATTATCAGTAGAAATTATGTCCACTTATGTCTTTATTTACGTTTGACATCACTTGTCTGCTAAGAGTAAGGAGTATGGTAGTAAATAAAGACTGATATCAGAATAAAAAAAACACACACACAATAATCGAAATAAAAAAAAATTAAAAAATTAAAAAAAAAATAAAAAATTTAAAATTTTAGAAATTAAGAATGTACGCAAGGGTTTGTACTTGGGGGGAGGGTGGAGGGAGGGGTGTTGTAGAGAGACCCAGTAGGGGTACGTGGTCGGGGTTCGTACGACGTGGGATCCAGTCTGTACCTGACCGCTAAGTTAAGAATGTACTGTCATATGTGCAATCTTAAGGGTAAGAGGGTTTAGTAGGGTGGGAGAGGGAGAGGGAGACTCAGGTTTTCAGGCAATATGTGTAGACACAGAAAAAAGGACAGAACGACAAAAATTGAGAACAAAGAGATTAAATCACGATTGTGAAAAGTCATGTACCATCTTCCTTTTTTTGACCCTTAGGTCTCAGGACCTAAATTGTTGGTAAAGAAGACGATGTTTCTATACATTGGAACTAGTTGAAGAAATTGGAGAACTCGAAATTAAGGGAGTTGAAATTTTGTTCCTCGACCAAATTTAATAGAGTTTCCTGTAAACGTTCAAACTGGTAACATTCAGAGACTTTAGTAAAGATGACCCATGGCTTAAAATTTCAGATCGTTTGGAGGAACCAGACCTTGTAAGATAGACATTTATACACATGTAGTTTTTCCCCGGATATACCACCTACTCCCCCCGGAGGGACCATCGAGTGGACCATTTCTTAGGTGGACGTTACTTCCTCTGGGGCCAAGATAAGGACCCAGCTCTTCAATGGAGTCTCTTCCCTATTCTATGGGTGAGGTCATAAGAACCCAAAAGGGTCACCGAGTCTACCATTTCTTAGACGGACGTCACACCCTCTGGACCCAAGCTAGAGACCCAACCTTTCTAGGGGACCTCCTCCCGTAGCGTTGGGTGAGGTTATAAGAATGGACCTCTTAGGGGTGCCCGTCTCCTCGGACTACCCGATGTCAGGTATTCCAGTGTTTCTCAGGTTCTACTGATTCGCGTCGTGTCGTGTACCATCTACCCCAACGGAACCGTTGTTCGGATTCGAGCTTCGTTAGTGTTCACTACTACGAATTATAAATGGAGTTTGTAGTTTTTTTGAAAAATTTTACGGTAAACCTTATTCTCATTAAAGAGACTCTTAGACGTCTGGGAGTTTTTGTAGAACACTAGAACGGAGTATAGAAACTGGACTGTTTATTCGACAATCCGTCGTTATAAAATTATATCGTTTAACGGTGCAAATATCACTCGTCGACACTGGCGATTACTTGAGTTTTCGAAGAGGACCAGTTTGAGTATTTATGAGAGGGAGTTTTAGACTCAAGTACCTCTTCTCCAGTTTATGGAAATCAAGGTGAGTTGATAAGGGTTTAAGTTTAATAATTTAATCACTGGCGAAGGGTGGTATCGTAAATGTTCGATGTTTTAACATCTGTCATTTAGATTCTACGTTAAGTAGAAACCTCAATAAAGCTCCGGTGTGTCCTTACTGAGGTACACAATGTTTGTCCGTTACTTAATTGAAGGGGTGATCGAGACCGTGTCGTTAAACGACACGTGAATAGTAGATAATTTCTGATCTTTTTACACATTGGTAAAGATAACCCAGTTAAATTCAAGATTTTACAAAATGAAGATCTTACGAATATAAGAGTCCAAAGGTCTCCTTTATAGATAGTTTGTTGATTTTCGGAGTCACTACGGTGACGTGTTGGGGTTTTACCGTCATTATTTTCTCACGGAAGAGAACAAAAAGTTTACTGTAAAGGAATATGAAGTGGACCGTTTTTTTACATTTTAAATTAACCGTTAGGTATCGTTTTCGATTCGACTTCCTACCCAGATCCCAGGGTCAACTCGATACTCAGGTCTCATTGACTTAAAGCACACCATCAGATTTAACGTTTGTTTCCTGAACATTTAGAACACAATTCTGACTATGGATTTAGGGTTCCCCTTGGTATTACCTCTCTTCGTTATTGTCTTCAGACGTTCCACGTAGAAATAAAAACTCAGGTCACCCACTTTCTTGGCACCAGGTGACTCCGAGTAAGGGACACTTCAGTCTACAGTGTATCACTGACCCCTACACCTCTGGTCTTAGGGTGTAGACAACATCTCTCTTTTCATCCTTCGGATGTCATCGATTGATCTTCCAGTTCCGGAAGATCAAGGTCTCGTCTTTTGACCCTGTAGAGGTTCTTTGTCTCTACCCCAGATCCTTAAATTCGATTGTGTTATCAAGAAATAATCAAAAGACAAAACATGTATCGTGGAACATATACGGTTAAAGTTAGAGAGTTAAATGGGGAGGGATGGAGGTCATAGGGGATCATTGGTATTCAAACAAAAGTTGTAGACACCGAGATAAAGATAAAAATTCCTTACACCGAGAACTATGGATAGTCCAAACCCAGATTGGTAAAGTTCTTGAAGTGTCTCTACTGTGATCTTTTATTTAGAGAACTGTCATTCCGGTTCCACCAAGGTCCCGTCCGTCCTTGACTGTAACGAACAGTTATTGTATGATTGTTCAGTGAGAGAGGAGAGATTCGACGTGAGGCGGAAAAGGAGACAGTCCAAGAAGACAACTCCGGTTCTTCCTCGAGTTCACATCCTGTCTCGTTCCATCTTTACATTGAGTAATAATGTTGGTAAGTCATCACGATCATTCTAAGGATCTGAAAAATTTGACTTCCCAAATTTTTTTTTTTTTTTCGGGGTTGATTTACTCCTTTGACTTCGTGTCTCTCCTTTACCAGAGTGAGTTTAAGTAAGTTGTGTTGGACAGTTAGTGTCCTTGTCCTGACCGTTCTTTCGGAGGACGAAGAATTCGGTTATACGTAGGGTGGTGTTCTACACCAGTCGTTTCGTCTACCATGGTTTTACTTCGAATCTCCTTCCATGCGTAAGGTCCCTGGGTACGAATAAACAGGGTGAACTGTTGATTAAATAAACCTTGACAGACAAAATGTTAAGAAAAGATAACACGGTCTTAGCGAACTGAAATTTTTTTATATATAAATAGTCAGGATTGTGACGTAAAATACTTTAGATCTTTGTTTGTTTTTTATTACCTATCTACCTAAACCTAGACTACAAAGTTTGGGGAGGTCCTTCGTTTACTGTGTATGGGATTACTTTACGACACGACAGTCGTATTCTTCGGGGTCCTTCGGGTCTTAATACACAGTCTCTACTGGGCAACGGTCCGTATGGGAGTCCTTTACAGACCTGGAACTTCCGGTGGTAAACTTTTTGTTAGTAGGTCTAAGTAAAAAGTATATATCGAGAATATTTCTAGACAAGGATCTGGTTCGATTGTAAAAAGATTAAGGGTTTACATTATGGTTCTGAATTACCCCCCTTTTTTATCTGTTGTCGTTGTGTGTAATCTTACCCGGATTCAAAGAAGTCCAGTTATTTCATCCTAGTGTCTACTGAGGAGTGTGCTTGGGATTGTCTTCGTCAACGTACTTTCTTTTGAACCAAAGGTCTACTTTTGGTCGAAATCTTCGGTTTTACCAAGATACAGGGTCTACCGTATACCGTCCTGTGATATCCGTGACCTACCTTTTTTTACAAGTAACAGTCTTCAAGAAAATGTTCTGGTAGTACATGTAACCTTGACTAATAGATTTACGTGACTGGGGGTTTATACTCGTTTTTCACGTTCTTTTTCGGTTTGGTTTTTTTACCCGATAATTCATTTCACTAGTGTGTAGGGTCAAACGGTTCCTGTAAAAGTTGAAGTGGATAACAGACCATATTGTTAATCGATTTACGGAAAAGTAAGAGTTTTCACAGGACTAAACCTTTGTTGGTTAATATGTCAGTGATATGAGAATCCGAGAGATCCTTCAACACTAATAGTAAGGTCCTTCAATTCCGTCTTTTGGTTTGACTTTTGCTGAGTTCATTGATAAAGTTTTTCTTAAAGTTTAAACCAAAGTCTCGGAGATCTTCTGGACAATTGGTTTGATTTTAAATTGAAGGTTTTATGTCTATTTTATTTCCTTCGTTCTATTTTATTATGAAGTTTACTTTTTAATTTTATACTTGTTTTGTCGTAGGTAAAGTTCCTGGGTATGGTGTACATAAGTAAGTGAATCGTAAGTGTCTGACAGTCCCTGACTCGACTGACGACCCTTATACGTATGACTTACTCCTCGTACCCATGTGTGTCCTACCGATATTTCGTCTGTTAGAAATAAAAACAAAAAATTAAATTAAAAATATCTCATATCCACTAAAATGTTACGACAGAATGAAAGTCCACATGTAGTATCACTTAGACAATATGCATAGGTATATAGGTCAGAAAAAGTCTAAGAAAAGGGTATATCCAGAAATATCTCGTAACTCAAAGGATACGATATGTCATCCAGGAATAATCAATAGATAACGTATATATCATTACACATATACAGTTAGGGTTGGAAGGGTAAATAGGGAGGGGGAATCGGTTGTTTCCAGGCAGATCAGTTCCGATACCAAAAAGGTCACCAGTACATACCTACACTCTCAACCCGACACTTCTTCCGACTCGTGGTTTCTTAACTACGAAAACTCGACACTACAACCTCTTCTGAGAGTTCTCAGGGAATCTGACGTTCCTCTAGGTTGGTCAGGTAAGACTTCCTCTAGTCAGGACCCTAAAGAAACCTCCCTTACTACGAATTCGACTTTGAGGTCATGAAACCGGTGGAGTACGCTTCTCAACTGAGTAACCTTTTGAGACTACGACCCTCCCTAACTCCCGTCCTCCTCTTCCCCTGCTGGGTCCTACTCTACCGACCTACCGTAGTGCCTGAGCTACCTGCACTCAGACTCACTTGAGGTCCTCAACCACTACCTGTCCCTCCGGACCGCACGACGCTAAGTACCCCAGCGTTTCTCAGTCTGTGTTGAATCGCTGACTTGACTTGAATCGAATGGGAGACTCTTGGTATTCAAAGAAGAGATATAGACATTGGAGTAACGACCAAACGTCTATTCAAGTAAAAATGGGAAAAAACAATTCTAAGGAGTATACCCATTATAGTGTGCTATAAACAGAAGTGAGTCATACTGTTGGAGATCCAGGTAGGTGCAACGACATTTACCGTAATAAAGTAACAAAAAATACTGACTCTTTATAAGGTAACATACATACATGGTGTAGAAGGAATAGGTAGGGTGATATCCACCTGTAAACCTAACAAAGGTACAGAACCGAGAACATTTGTGACGACGTTACTCGTAACTCCACGGATCACTGACGTGGTCAAATATAGATTTATATTTTCACTTGAAACTTGTGAAGGGTTGTAGTATCTTTTAGAAATTTTCTGTGTGTCTCTAACCCGGTCGATAGACCGGGTTTTTTCCCACTCTAATAGAAAACAAGGTAAAACTTTAATCCAACATGTAGACAAAGTGTAACTAACATCGAGAACAAAATAATAACTTCGTATATATGTTATAACCAAAGTCCACATGTCGTATCACCAAGTTGTAAATACATGTAATACTTTACTAGAGGTGTAATTCAGATCAATGGTAGACTTGATATATCTCATTAATTAATGTTACGATAACTGATATAAGGGGTACAACAAGTAGGGGCACCGAATAAATAACATACTGATCTTCCAATATTAAGTATTAGGGGAAGTAGTCAAAACAGGTAAGGGGGTAGGGGGTAGGGGTAGGGAAGAAAGTTGGTGGTCAAACAAGAGACATAGATACTTAGATAAAGACAAACCCAAAAAAAGACAGAACTAAAAATCAAAGATGTATATTCACTTTAGTATACCGTAAACAGAAAGAGACTGAAGAAAGGGAATCGTATTATGGGAGTTCCAGGTAGGCGCAATAGTATTTACGTTCTAAAGTAAGAAAAGATATCGACTCCTTATAGGGTAAAATATATATATAATTATATATAAATATATATATATATATATGTGTATGTTTGACGTAGAAGAAATGAGTAAATAGAAAACCACCTATGAATCCAACGAAGGTATAGAGTAGATGGTACTTGTATCTTCACGTATATCGAGAAGTTTATGTACAAAACAAAGGAAGTCCTTTTGTGTGTCTTCTCCCTGACGACCTACTATACCATTAAGATAAAAATTTAAAACTATTTGATGGTATTGTAAAAAGTATCACCAACATGGTTAAAAGTCAGGGTGGTTCACATGGACTCCAAAAGGAAGAGAGATGTTGGAGTGGTTGTGAATAAAGACCGTCTACACTTTACTATAGAGAAACACGAAAACTAAATGAAAAGGGACTATTAATCTCTATAACTCGTAGGAAAAAAAAGAGAAAAAACTGAATATTGTTTTTTTTTTAAACAAATAAGAGAGTCTCAAGACCTCCGGTCTTTTGACTTTAGTTCCGTGGTCATCCCAGTATGAGGGAGACCCACAAGACGTCCTCTGAGGTAAGGAACGGAGAGGTGGAAGACCACCAACGACCGAGGGAACGGAACACCAGTGTAGTGAGGTTAGAGACGAAGGTAGAAGGTAGTGAAAATTCCTTGAGAGTAACTTAAATCCTGGGTGAACTTATTGGGTTACACTATAGTCAAGTTCTATGAATTTAATAAATATAGTCATTAATTCCATTGTAAGTGTTTAAGGTTCCCCATCCTACACTTGCATGGTGACCCCTCTCCCCGTCAGTAAGTTGGGTAATATCTTCGTAAGGTAAGTCTCCTAGAGATCCCCTTTTGTGTCTTTAAAATTAATTTCATATTAATTGGATGTTGTGACAAAACCTAGTGACTTCTACCACTAACGTGGTACTTTAATTTTCTACGAATGAGGAACCTTCCTTTCAATACTGGTTGGATCTATCGTATAATTTTTTCGTCTCTGTAATGAAACGGTTGTTTCCAGGTAGATCAGTTCCGATATCAAAAAGGTCACCAGTACATGTCTACACTCTCAACCTGACACTTCTTTCGACTCGTGACTTCTTAACTACGAAAACTTGACGCCACAACCTCTTCTGAGAACTCTCGGGGAACCTGACGTTCCTCCAGGTTGGTCAGGTAGGATTTACTCTAGTCAGGACCCACAAGTAACCTTCCTGACTACGATTTCGACTTTGAGGTTATGAAATCGGTGGAGTACACTTCTCAACTGAGTGACCTTTTCTGACACTACGACCCTCCCTAACTCCCGTCCTCCTCTTCCCCTGTTGTCTCCTACTCTACCGACCTACCGTAGTGGCTGAACTACCTGTACTCAAACTCACTTGGGACCCTCAACCACTACCTGTCCCTCCGGACCGTACGACACGAAGTATCCCAACGTTTCTCAGTCTGGGTTGACTCGCTGACTTGACATGACTTGACTTTACTATTTTGTGTCACTGAGTTATAAAGACATACAATGTTTTTACTAGTGTTACTATTCAGATCGATGGCAGATAGTGGTCTGTTTCTACAATTTCATTATGACTGACATGTGAAGTAGACACACTGAATAAATAAAATATTGACCTTCAGACATGGAGAATTAGAGGGAGTGGATAAAGTGACTAGGGTCGTAGGAGGAGGGGGTGAGACCGTTGATGCAAACCAAAGACTATAGATGTTTAGACAAAGACAAAACAATACAAACAAAGACAAAACAAATAATCGAAGGTGTATATTCACTTTAGAATACCATAAACAAAAGAGACAGACTAAATAAAGTAAATCGTATTATGGGAGATCCAAGTAGGTATAACAGTGTCTACCGTTCTAAAATAATCAAATACCGACTCATTATAAGGTAAATGGAAACATATTTATGTGTGTTTGTGTGTATATATAGTGACAGAGAAATAGGTAAATAGATTGTTAGTCTTGTATCTAACGAAGGTATAGAACCGAAAACATTTATTACAACATTTTTATATCCCCACGTGTATTTTTTTATATTCCGACTACGAAAATAAAAAGAAGAAAACCTGTTTAGGGGTCTACATCTTAACGAAGGATCATACTATCGAGACAAAATTTAATATATAAACTCCTTGAAGGTATATAAAAAGGTATCAACCACGTGGTTATATGTAAAGGTGGTTTACACATTGTCACAAGGAAAAAGAGGTGTAGGAGTGGTTGTGAACGGTAAACAACAGGAAAAAATAATATCGGTAGACTGTCGATATTTCACTATAAAGTAACACGAAAACTAAAAGTAAAGGACCTATTAATCACTATGACTCGTAAAAAAGTACATAGAAAGCCGGTAAATGTACAAAAAACTTTATACAGATAAGTTCAGGAGACGAATAAAAGTTTAGTTCAACCAGAAACTATAACTCAACATACTCAAGGAGTATATAAACCCTACAATTGGGAAATAGACTATATGGAAAACTTTCAAAGAAGAAGGCAAGTCATCCGACAGAAAAGTAAGACAACTGCCAAAGGAAGTGGTAAGTTTTTGAAAAGTCAAACTACATGAGGGTAAATAAATAAAAACCGAAACAAAGAGAACGAACCCCTCTATCTAGGTTTTTTTCACAACGATTCTTGTTTCAGTTTCTCGGCGGTACAAAGGAAGACCCTTAAAACACCTAAGTCCAGAATGTAAACTAAGAAATTTATTAAAACTCAAATAAAAACGTATACCACATCGCTTCTTTAATCTAATAAAAAGTACATCGACAGCTTAAGATAACTTCTCCGAAAGAAAAGGGGTGACGTATAAGAACGGGGGAAACGGTGTCTAACTAACTGGTACTTCCATACTTAAGTGAAGACCAGAGAGACAAAACTAAGTAACTAAGTACACAAACAAAAATACGGTCATGGTATGTCAAACTAATGACGGTGAAACATCATATCGGACTTCAGTCCTCTGTACTTTAAAGTTCGTAAAAAGAAGAAAGAGTTCTAGTATAACTTCTCCAAAAAAATTAGTATTTACCTATAACTTAAAACAGTGTCCGAAAAAGACGTAGATAACTCTACTAGTATAAAAATAAGAACTTAAACAATTACACCACGTAGTGTACCTCAATAAACACCTATGACTTGGTAGGAACATAGGGACCCTATTTAAGGTGAATTAGTATCACATATTAGGAAAAGTAAATAACAACTGAAACCGAACCATTATAAAACGGTAAAAACGTAAACGTAAGTGATCAGTAAAACTGGACATAAAAACATCATAGAAACAGATGAAAAACATAGTTCTACAACGGTCGGAACATCTTACTCAAGTCTTTACAAAGAAAGAGAGATTAAAAGACCTTATCGAGTTCTTCCTATGTATAATTAATAAGAAATTTACGTACCATCTTGAATGGACACTTCATTAGACCAGGACCTGAAGGTAAATAACCCTTCTAAAAATTTAGTAACTGAGTCAAAGTAATTACCATTAACCAGACGAGTATAAAAAATAAAGAAGGGTCAAGTCAAAACTCTCAAACATGTAAAGATCCTTAAATAAAGAAGATCCAAAAAGTAAATAACCTCATATTAACAAACATTATTACAGAAAAAAAAAGGGATACCCTTAAAAAGAAAAAAATTAAAATTTTAGAAATTAAGAATGTACGCAAGGGTTTGTACTTGGGGGGAGGGTGGAGGGAGGGGTGTTGTAGAGAGACCCAGTAGGGGTACGTGGTCGGGGTTCGTTCGACGTGGGATGCAGTCTGTACCTGACCGCTAAGTTAAGAATGTACTGTCATATGTACAATCTTAAGGGTAAGAGGGTTTAGTAGGGTGGGAGAGGGAGAGGGAGACTCAGGTTTTCAGGCAATATGTGTAGACACAGAAAAAAGGACAGAACGTATGTCCCAGCAGTAACGGTAGAAGGATTTAAGGTATATATACACAATCATATGACATAACCACAAAAAGAAAGACCGAATGAAGTGAGACATATTAGCCGAGGTCAAAGTAGGTAGAGTAGTCTTGACTAAGTTTACTTAAGAAAAATTGCCGACTCATTATGAGGTAACATATTGCATAAAGACATCACAGTTAACATTGAAGAAAAAAAATAATAAACACTAAAAAATAACCCGGGTGAAAAAGAACTACTCGGACCGATTTTCAGGAAGTGAAACCAAATAGAATAGTTTCTTGGTTGAATCAAAGTAACTAGAAAAGATGAATAAACATTCAGAGATAAAGTAAATGAATACGAGACTAGAAATAATGAAGAAAGGAAACTGATTAAACTCAAAACAAAGAAGAATAAAAAGAAAATCCAAATTTCACTCCAACAAATAAACTCTAAAAGGAACAAAAGACTCCATACGGACATAACGATATTTGAAGGGAGGATCTTCACGAAAACAAACCAAAATATCTAAAGTCAAGTAACACAAAGACAGTAGTAAACGAGGTCTATTGAAAACTGAGGAAAAAACTAAAGAAATCACTGGTTAACCGACAAATTATCGTATAACAAATTGAAGGTATACAAACGAACGAAAATTCGAAAACGTAAGAAGTCAAAAAAAAAGAACTTCGACTAAGATCAAAGTCACAACACCAGTCTTTTCTTCAAACTATAGTAAAGTCAAATAACTCGGAACGAAACACCGGAACTTACATTGGATAGGACCTCATACAACATACAAGGTACACGTCAACTTTTTACACATAAGATGACGAACGTTAAACTTACAAAATATATATATATATAACCGGAACCCTATGTCTTACTTCGTCCGGTTTCTGATTATCTCAAAACGGTCCTTTTACGTGACCAGTATCGTTTGTGGGAGAAGGTTGTTGTGTTCTCTTCTGAGATGTGTACCTGTAGTGGTCTACCAGTTGTGGTTTTAGTCTAACTAATATAAGAAACGTCGGTTTCTACCTCTTCAAGATATGTCAGTTGTTTTTGTTCTGGTCCTCGACTGACACCGAGTCTAGTACTTGAGTAATGGTTTAAGTCTGAATTTAACTTCTTTCATCCCTTTTGACGATCTGGTCAGTCCATACTGGATTTAGTTTAGGGAATACTATTATGTCACCTTCACTCTTTATCTAAATTCCCGGATCTAGACTATCTATCTCACGGACTACTTACTACCTTACTCCAAGAACTGTAACATGTCCTCTGTTCCTAGTTCTGGTAGGGGTACCTTTATTTATGTTTTTTCGTTTTACCGACAGACCCCTCCGGAACGTTTATCGACACTTTTCTTCTCTCCGTTTTTCGTTTCCTCTTTTCCTTTCTATGTCCGTAGACTTACGTCTCAAGGTTTCTTATCGTTCTTCTCTATTCTTTCGGAAGAAGTC
>SJYO01026388.1:576817-672215 GCA_006410555.1 Capra ibex | reverse complement strand
ACATTGGATAGGACCTCATACAACATACAAGGTACACGTCAACTTTTTACACATAAGATGACGAACGTTAAACTTACAAAATATATATATATATAACCGGAACCCTATGTCTTACTTCGTCCGGTTTCTGATTATCTCAAAACGGTCCTTTTACGTGACCAGTATCGTTTGTGGGAGAAGGTTGTTGTGTTCTCTTCTGAGATGTGTACCTGTAGTGGTCTACCAGTTGTGGTTCTAGTCTAACTAATATAAGAAACGTCGGTTTCTACCTCTTCAAGATATGTCAGTTGTTTTTGTTCTGGTCCTCGACTGACACCGAGTCTAGTACTTGAGTAATGGTTTAAGTCTGAATTTAACTTCTTTCATCCCTTTTGACGATCTGGTAAGTCCATACTGGATTTAGTTTAGGGAATACTATTATGTCACCTTCACTCTTTATCTAAATTCCCGGATCTAGACTATCTAGTCTCACGGACTACTTACTACCTTACTCCAAGAACTGTAACATGTCCTCTGTTCCTAGTTCTGGTAGGGGTACCTTTATTTATGTTTTTTCGTTTTACCGACAGACCCCTCCGGAACGTTTATCGACACTTTTCTTCTCTCCGTTTTTCGTTTCCTCTTTTCCTTTCTATATCCGTAGACTTACGTCTCAAGGTTTCTTATCGTTCTTCTCTATTCTTTCCGAAGAAGTCTCTAGTCACGTTTCTTTATCTCCTTTTGTTGTCTTACCCTTTCTGATCTCTAGAGAAGTTCTTTTAATCTCTATGGTTCCCTTATAAAGTACGTTTCTACCCGAGCTATTTCCTGTCTTTACCAGACCTGGATTGTCTTCGTCTTCTATAATTCTTCTCCACCGTTCTTATGTGTCTTCTTGACATGTTTTTTCTAGAAGTGCTGGGTCTATTAGTACTACCATACTAGTGAGTAGATCTCGGTCCGTAGGACCATACACTTCAGTTCACCCGAATCTTTCGTAGTGATGTTTGTTTCGATCGTCTCAACTACCTTAAGGTCAACTCGACAAAGTTTAGGACTTTCTACTACGAGATTTTCACGAAGTGAGTTATACGGTCGTTTAAACCTTTTGAGTCGTCACCGGTGTCCTGACCTTTTCCAGTCAAAAGTAAGGTTGGGGTTTCTTTCCGTTACGTTTTCTTACGAGTGAGATGGCGTGTTAACGTGAGTAGAGTGTCCGATCATTTCATTACGAGTTTTAAGAGGTTCGGTCCGAAGTCGTTATATACTTGACACTTGAAGGACTACAAGTTCGACCAAAATCTTTTCCGTCTCCTTGGTCTCTAGTTTAACGGTTGTAGGCGACCTAGTAACTTTTTCGTTCTCTCAAGGTCTTTTTGCAGATAAAGACGAAAGAACTGATACGGTTTCGGAAACTGACACACCTAGTGTTATTTGACACCTTTTGGACGGAGAACTCTTTAGACATACGTCCAGTCCTTCGTTGTCAATCTTAACCTGCACCTTGTTGTCTGACCAAGGTTTATCCTTTTCCTCATGTAGTTCCGACCTATAACAGTGGGACGAATAAATTGAATATACGTCTTATGTAGTACTCTTTGCGACCCGACCTTCTTCGTGTTCGACCTTAGTTCTAATGGCCCTCTTCATAGTTATTGGAGTCTATACGTCTACTGTGGTGGGAATACCGTCTTTCACTTCTCCTTGATTNTGACACCTTTTAAGTCTTTCTCTACCCTTATAGTCTGGTGGACTGGACGGAGAACTCTTTAGACATACGTCCAGTCCTTCGTTGTCAATCTTAACCTGCACCTTGTTGTCTGACCAAGGTTTATCCTTTTCCTCATGTAGTTCCGACCTATAACAGTGGGACGAATAAATTGAATATACGTCTTATGTAGTACTCTTTGCGACCCGACCTTCTTCGTGTTCGACCTTAGTTCTAATGGCCCTCTTCATAGTTATTGGAGTCTATACGTCTACTGTGGTGGGAATACCGTCTTTCACTTCTCCTTGATTTTTCGGAGAACTACTTTCACTTTCTCCTCTCACTTTTCCAACCGAATTTCGAGTTGTAAGTCTTTTGCTTCTAGTACCGTAGGCCAGGGTAGTGAAGTACCCTTTATCTACCTCTTTGTCACCTTTGGCAAATAAAAAACTGAAATAAAAGTCTGAAATAAAAAACCCCGAGGTTTTACTGACGTCCACTGACGTCGGTACTTTAATTTTCTACGAATGAGGAACCTTCCTTTCAATACTGGTTGGATCTGTCATATGAGTTTTCGTCTCTATAATGAAACGGCTGATTCCAGGCAGATCAGTTTCGATACCAAAAAGGACACCAGTACATACCTTCACTCTCAACCTGACACTTCTTCCGACTCGCGGTTTCTTAACTACGAAAACTTGACACCACAACCTCTTCTGAACTCTCAGGGAACCTGACGTTCCTCTAGGAAGGTCAGGTAAGACTTGCTCTAGTCGGGACCCTAAAGAAACCTTTCTTACTACGATTTCGACTTTGAGGTCATGAAACCGGTGGAGTACGCTTCTCAACTGAGTGACCTTTTTGAGACTACGAACCTCCCTAACCCCCGTTCTCCTCTTCCCCTACTGTCTCCTACTCTACCGACCTACCGTAGTGACTAAGCTACCTGCACTCAGACTCACTTAAGGCCCTCAACCACTACCTGTCCCTCCGGACCGCACGACGCTAAGTACCCCAGCGTTTCTCAGCCTGTACTGACTCGTTAACTTGACTTGACTTGACTTGACTTGATACATATATTTACACACACACACACACACACATTATACAGTAAATTCCTACTACAAAGGAATAACTAAAATACGGGCCTACAAGAAAGATGGAAACATTCACCCAACAATTTAAGGGATGAAACAATGACAGTTAAAGAGGGAAAGAGTCAGTCAATTATAAACGAAATACACAAATACACGAGGATAAACCCTGTGTCTATATAAATGTCAACAACATATAAAAAGAACCTAATAAGAAAAAAGTAGTACATTACAGGAAGAAACATAGACAATGTCAGACAAATATTTAGATAAAACAGATTACATTATAACGAAAAGGTCGAAAGAAAAGTAAAGTAAACGTACTTGATAGAAAAAGGTAGAGGAGTGAAAGTCACATACAGAAATCTAGTCTTCACTTAGAGAACATCGTAGTATAAAAAAGTAGGTAAGTAGGTAAGATACAGATAGAAAATAAATAAGTTAAAAACTGGTGAGGTACACCGTTCACCCTAGAAGGAGTTGGTCCTGGTCCTTAGTTTGGTATGGGGGACGTCATCCTTGTCACTTAGAATTCGGGACCTGGTGGTCCCTTCCGGGTCGGATACAGAAAACTAACTTTGTAAATCAGGTAAATGTCAATTGCAAGTATACATACATGAATAACGGTAAAGTAACAAAAGACTAACAAAAACATCAAGAAGAGGCAAAGAAGAAGAGAACGAGAAAAGGGAACACTAGACTACTGACAGAAATTCAGATACAAACCTAAGAAGGAGAAATAAACAAACATATAAATACCTTTTGAAAACAAACACCAATGGTACTCCAAGTACATAACAACAAATCAACGATTCAGTACGGGTTGAGAAAACAGTGGGTGCCTAACGGTCCGAGAAGACGGGTACTCTAAAGGGTCCGTTCTTATGGCCTCACTCAAAGGTAAAGGACGAGGTTTCCTAGAAGGGTTGGGTCCCTGACTTGGGTACAGAGGACGTAACCGCCCAACTAAGAAATGGTGACTCGGTGGTCCCTTCGGGTCTCCAAGTATATATGGTTGGATACATATATTGATGGATAAAACTACTAAGGAATTCAGACTTGAGTAAGATTTTCAGGATTTAAAAATGAGGAAGACGGTGTAAAATACAAAACTACAGTTTAAAATATATAAAACACATAGAAAATTGATGATAATATCTATATCTACTAAAATGATGAAAAACTGAAAATTGGAAGGAACATCGAAATATTCACCGATTAGGTGACGGAAATGATATACGAAAGATAATGGTCACTCTAAAAAAAAGACAGTATTAAAAAGAATAAAGATCGGTCGGAAAGGAAGGGGAATCTCTCCGGGAAACTTGTGAAGAACTTTCCGACTTAGTCACCACTTGAGGAAGTCGAAAACTAAAATACATTTTAAGAAATAGAGAGGAATTTAGACTTACTATTCGAGTGGGTCATCTTATACGTATAAACATCCTCGAAAACGGAAAGTAGTGAAACTTACATAGCACGTTTAGAAGACCAAACCTCAAAGACGACTTTTCTGAGTACCTTGAAGGGAACATACATTGACCAATAAAAGGAGAACGACGATGATTGTAAGAGAAAAAAATAACCTTATATTAATGAAACGTTATAACATGATCAAAGACTACGACAAAAGTAGAAATTAAAAACTGTAAAATAACCACACCTATATAAACACAAGAGGTTTTACCTTACAGAGGTAGAACTTCTTCGTCTGAATTCATCCTTTACACGACACCTCAGGTTGTCGTGGAAGGGAAGGTGGGTGGTCTTGGTCCACAAAGTCCCCAAAAGGACCCATCCGATACATGTGGAAAGACAAAACCTCTATGACTAACGACAGTCGTGTGACCTTACGGCACGACCGGGAGCCGGACCGACTAACGTTCCGGGACGAAACACGACAACGACGTCCATACGACGTCCCCGTCTTGTTAGAGGACCGTGTGGACCAAAATCCCGGGTCTCGGTACATTAATGACCTTTGAATGACCAACCGTCCGTCTCGGGGTCACGTCGACCGACTCTCAGAGTCACAGTGTACTGGTGACCACTCATCCTGTCCGGGGTCGGGTTGACTGACCTCGGGCTACCGTACGTTGACCATGTCCCCGTCCATCACCCCGTCCGGGGACCGTACCGCCCCATACTCCGGACCACCGTAAGTTTACGATGTTCGTGTGACCACCCATCCTGTTTGGGATCATGACTATGTGATCTTCCTCTTGAGGTGTTACTGTGGGTGGTCGTGAACATACACGTACCATCTTATACCAGTGTTTTTACCGACGGAGATCACAGAGTCAGGGACACTCCTCAGAGTCTACGGGGGACGGGGAGGTCCTTCAACAGGTTCCATTTGTTCATTCAGATTGTAGTCACGGAAAGTTTGACGACTGAGACGCGACTTTGAGTCTCGTTCACTCAAAAACGGGAAATTCTTGTCTTCGGGTCAAAGGACGTCCGGAATCCGAGGAGGTTCACATTCGGGAAGGTCACAAGTTTCAGTCTACAACACTCTCGAAGAGAAGAACCACGTCCTGGGGGTCCGACTTCCCGTGTTACATCCCTGACCTGAGGAGTTAGAGTCCTCTTGGAGTCACTAACAGTGAAAGAGGACACACACATAATGATGGGGTTCCCACACACAGGACTGACGTAGTACAGAGATAGTGACAATAGGTAAAGTGACACCGAGGAAAATATATGGAAATCAACACCCTTTGGAAATGACGAAAAGTAGTCCAACAAGAGTCTCTGTCCACGAGACATTCAACAACCCTAAACGGGCAATCCCCTTTATTCGAGTTCTAGAAGGATGAGACGGAAGAACTGGATTACCACTCTAAGAAAGGACGTCTCAGTTTCTCAGAACTTCTGGTCCAACCTATAACAACGTTCTTAAAACTCAGACACCTGAAGATCAAGAATGTTCTTTGATAAAACAAAACCATTATAAACCTGTGATTCATTTATGAATGATTTCTTGTTTAACGAATTAATTAAAAGTGAGTCACATAAAGGAGTAACTGCGAAAGCCGATTTAATTGTTCTAAAACGGTTTCCGATCGAAACCAACAAAGGTCCTGTTACGGAGAAATCATACAGATACATGTTTACGTCATTATCAACGTTAGTACAAACAAACAAAAAATTAAAAATAACCATATATCAACGAAATATTGTAACACAAGTAAAGACGTCGCGTCATATAACTTCGTGAATATACATACGTATATAGGGGAGAAAAAACTTAGAGGAGAGGTAAATCCAGTGGTGTCTCGTAATAAGATGATCCGTTTATAGGAGACTCAAACCCTTTTAAGAATTTATGTAACATATGACTTTTTATCTTTAATTTACGTATTTTATATCACCTGTCTTAACTCTTTCCAGTCTACTTATTAGGATCCGAAGCTAGAGAAGTATAGGTAGTCTTTATAGATTGTCGTCTTGTACTATCTTATATCCACGACGGGAACCGATTCATCGTAGAAGTCGGGGTCTGTGAAGTGAGGAGTAATGAGCGAGTTGTAAGACGGTCCTTTTTTGGGACCTACTGTTTTACACACATTACGTTCACAATAAGTGGAGACAAGAATACTATCATTTTTAAACAGACTTTTCCTCTCAAATCAGTAATACAGTTTAAAAGAATTAAAGTTTTAAATCAAAAGATTTTAAAGTTTTCCGAATAAATAGACCGACAACGATGTCTGGAGGTGAAAGTTGATTTATCTGGTCTATACCAACGATTACAACCACTGTTGTTTATATTTGGAACATTAGTTGGGTAAATGTCATTATAGATAAGTCATCGAAAAATTTATGTTGTGTATATCTCAGATTCCTTATAAGACTTACGATATTTAATTAACCACTTAATAAATTAAGTAGTGTTCACAGTAAGTACCACTACCCCTTGAGTTACTGAGATTTCTTTGGTACCCTGGGTCGTACGAACTTGACAAGTGTGAGTAAAGTGACTTAACGGTCCACATCCCTCTCGAAAGTTTCAAAAGAGACTTAAAATAATTATAGGGATCTTCTGACTGTATACTTGTGACATCGGTTCTATATTCTTTCTATGTGTCTTCATCCCGTGTCCGTTAGAATGGTCCGGACAGTTCTAAGTGTTTGTGACCGTGTGAAGACTGAAGAAACCCTCCACTCGTGTGTCCACCTTATCTCTCAAGAGACTGTCCCAAGTGCTAGTAGGGTTTGAAAGTGTCTAGTTTACGGCTGTTTGTGCTCTGCTCCGAAGGATTCCACAGGGCTTGTAGGGAATCTGTCAACTTCTGTTTTGACATAAAATGAGATAACAGAATTTTTCATTAAAGTTTTATTTGAAATTGGACTTCCAGAAAATATTCTTGAATATATTAAAGAAGTGAAAAGACTTATTACGTAAAGACAAGTAATGTTTAATTAAATTAAGGGTACCGTCTAGTCCTGTAGTAAATACCAAATTCTTTTGACCCCCCTTTTTTTCCAGTCTACTCTCAATCTACACCATCACCTTTTTATAGACCGGCCATATAAAGTACCTTACAAAACGTTAGCGAAAATTTTAGAGACCTTTCGATCAGGACTTCTTGAAATATCTTTAATTCCTCAATAACCGTTCCGGAGAACTGACTCTGTCGAGTCACCTTTATATGGTTAGGGTTTTTTGTTATTAAATTCAAGAAGGAGAAGAAAAAGATTCCTAGCGGACGGTAGATCACCTACATAGCGTCAGCAGTACTTAACGAAAGAACTTTTGTTAGTTATCATGAGTAACCTTATTTCATTGTCACAAAATTTTTTGATTCTTGTCCCGTCCTCGAACATGATACCGGGTGGGGGGTTTTATTTGGTATACAGTCCCCTTTTGAATTTTCTTAGTACCGCCTCAGAAAAGAATGGTTCTGAAGTTTTTTGTCTAATTAAAACACGACCTGATTAGCTTTTGGTTAGGGTAATTTAGGTTCGTTTTAGTTTCATTCAATTTTTTCTTTTAACGATAAAAAGTATGAAAGAAACGTACAATAAAAACACAATTAAGTTATATAAATAAAACGAAGTTGTATGATATTATAATTGTAAACACGGTTTTTAGTACATTAGTTGTTAAAAAATAACTCGTTGAGGTTTCTAGATTCGGTACCCTTTGTGTTTTCTTCCTTCTCTACATTCGGGTCGTAAATGTAAATGTTACGTCAGTCCCTCTCTTTTTATTGGGTTTGCGTCGTCAATCGTTGATACGGTTGAATTCACTAGGTTTCCTTCCTTTCCTCTGGGTACTCTTGTCCTCTTTGACCCCTTTCGAACATGACTCTGAAATCCACATAAAACTTATATTAAACCTCTGTTAACTAGTTTACGGACCCGGACCTCTGTCACTTCTTCACAAAACATCCTTCCCTCTAAATACAGAATTGTATTTCTCTTCCTTTTACCTAGAATTACTATATCTGAGTTCCTTCACCGGATGTTTATACCCGGTAAAACATACGACTAGTTTATAGTGGACTCGTTTTAAACACTTCTAGAAATACTTTTTCCATTTCATATTAACGATGATGGTACACTCAGTAATCCGGGAAGGAATAAACGTAAGTCAAATCGTTGTTGATCCCGAAGGGACCACGGAGTTTGTCATTTCTTAAACGGACGTTACTTCCTTTGGACCCAATCTAGGGAACCGTCCTTCTAAGGGACTTCTTCCCTTACCGATGGGTGTGGTCATAAGAACGGAGCTTTTAGGGTACCTGTTTCCTCGGACCGTCCGATGTCAGGTACCCTAACGTGTCTCAGTTTGGTTCACTGATTGCGAAGTTCGTTGTTGACCGATCAACATTTACCTTGATTTAAGGACATTGACTTGAGATTCTTATGAGGACGTTCGGAAGGATAATTGGTTTCTCTCCGAGGACTAACGGTCTGAGAATTTAGTAGAAGTTTTCCTTTGTACTCAAGTATCTCGGTCCATGCAATCACTTCAAGGGTGAGTAGGGAGGGTCCCAACGGATACGGTTTCCCACCCCGGCCCGAGGGGAAACCTCTGAGTCCGACGAGGGTGAAGGATTGATTCCCGGTGGTTGATACGGAAGTAAGGGGGTTTTTACCGAAAACAATAAAGATTGATAACAAGTAGAGTAAAATTACACTTAAATTCGTATGGAATGGTCTCTTCCGTTACCGGGGGTGAGGTCATGAGAACGGACCTTTTAGGGTACCTACCTCCTCGGACCACCCGACGTCAGGTACTCCAGCGATTCTCAGCCTGTACTGACTCGCTAAAGTGAAGTGAAATTGAAAAGTGAAAGTACGTAACCTCTTTCTGTACCGTTGGGTGAGGTCGCAAGAACGGACCTCTTGTGGTCCCTACCCCCTCTGAGTACCCGACGGCAGATACCCCAGCGTGTCTCAACCTGTGTTGACTTCGCTGCATCGTCGTCGTCGTCGTTCGTATGGAATTTAAAATTTCCTTAATAAGTAGGATGTCGAATTTAAAAGGACAAGAATAGATGGAAAAGAAACTGAAACTCTGGGGAAGAGTAAATATCCCAGATTTATTATTATTATTATTAATGGTACAAAAAAAGGTTATATATGAAGAATGAATTTAAGAAAATCGATATTTTATTTAAAAGTATTAGTATTTAACCCCCAAATAATTACTTTCGGGACATTCTAATGACAACGGAGTGAAAATGACTAAAAGTCTCTCTAATACGTTTAACGTGGAATGTGTCTTTCTTTGTTCCATCCCTAACATAAAATCTAGAAAGATTAAAATTTAGAACGGAGACGTACAACAAATAAAATACCCAAGATGACGAGGGATGATTCCCTATGTAAAATTTCATTCTAAACTAGAAAACTGGAAAGAGACAACTTCGACATCAGAGATCTGTATTGAGGAGTGTTCAGTGTTCGGAACTAAATTAGTCTACTTAATCTATTCCCTTTTCTGGAAATTCCAGTCCCTCATATTGAAGGACGTTTCTTATCCTAAAAAGGGATATATCGTAAATAACAAGGTTTGTGTAAATATTATTTATTGTGTAAAAGGATAACGTACTTTTTTTCCTTTCAGTGAGTCAATACAGAATGAGAAATACTGGGGTACCTGACGACGGACGGTCTAAGGAGACAGGTACCTTAAAAGGTCCCTTCTTATGACCTCACCCATCGGTAAAGGAAGAGTCCTCTAGAAGGGTTGGGTCCCTAAGTTGGGTCCAGAGGACGTAACGTCCGTCTAAGAAATTGTAAACTCCTTGGTCCCTTCGGGGATAACGTATGGGGAGTACTTTTTATAGGACGGTCATAGGTTCTAACGGAGTATTTCTGATAGCTTATAAAGGGTAGAGGGTAGAGTTCTGAACGACGATCTCAACGGGTAGGAGATTGAAGAGAATGAATGATCTACCTTCATAAGACGATAAAGAAGAGTCCTCTTAGTAAAGAAGTCACAATTTGACAGTGAACTGAGGTCTCCTCCCTGTCTCCACTTCTCTGAGAGACAGTACTCATTTCTGAAACTTTTTCTCGTTACACTGGACTTTGGTTTGGACTCCTCCACGAGCCATAGGAGTCCTCAGTACACTCGCGAGCGTAAAGACCGTTTGTGAACGAGGATTTAAAAAAGTCCTTTCTCCTCATCCCTTCCGGGGTGTACTCACGAGATGACTGACTGGGTAACTTAATCGTATTCCGTAAGGATTCCTGGCTTCCTTAAGGATTCCTCTTCTTTCAAGACCAACGGAAACTCATAGAGGGTTTGTAATTTTCTTGTCAAGTGACCCGGTGTTGGTGTTCTTAATGGGACTTTTAGTTAAACATGGTACAGGGTCTGTTGAAGAAGGACTGACTCCCATCAAGTTCCAAGAAGATCCTTTACTTGGGTTTTCAGTCTCTTCGTCTTAAATGGTGACCGAAGAGGATTAATTCGTTTCCTAAATGTTTTAAATAACCTCTAAATCTCCTCAAGTGACTTTGAACGTCATTCCAATTCATATGTGGAGTCAAACTCTCCCTGTGATCCAGTTGCACCCCACAATTGGTGAAACCACTGTGACCAGACGCTCCTCTGTGGTCTCTTCTAGGACCTTTTCTTTCGGTCCAACCTCGTGTTCCGTCTTCGACGACGATGGAGACGTCACCTCGTAGGTCCCTGGGACAGATGATTACTAGATCAGACGTTAAGTCTTTTAAATTTTATAAAAGACTTGATATTAAGACCGTCTCCTACCCTCCACTCCATCCCTCTTGGGTGTCAACTTCGGACGGTACGACCCTCGATGACTTTTAGACATTTCTTCATCGAATTGTCATCGATCCTCATATATCAGTGTGTTTAGACCCAAGTTTATGATTGAGACGATAAATGTTGGATCCTCTTTATTGAATTACAGAGTCTTGGAGTGATAGATTTTTGACCTCACGATAATCCTATAGGGTCTTTATTGAAGACCTTCCTAAATCGTGCGATAGGTCACGTAAGATGCACGAGTTAGTCTCTATCTCCGTCGACAACCCCAATACCGGTAGTGATTAACGGGTGACTGGTTTTGTCTTCGTCATGGATTTTTATGTTTCGGTGTCAGTAGTTCTGTCATACCATGACCGTGTTTCTGTCTTTATATCTAGTTACCTTGTTTTATCTTTCGGGTCTTTATTTAGGTGTGTGGATACCTGTGGAATAGAAGTTGTTTCCTCCGTTCTTATATGTTACCTCATTTCTGTTAGAGAAATTGTTCACCACGACCCTTTTGACCAGTTGGTGAACATTTTCTTACTTGATCTAGTGAAAGATTGTGGTATGTGTTTTTATTTGAGTTTTACCTAATTTCTAGATTTGTATTCTGGTCTTTGATATTTTGAGGATCTCCTCTTGTATCCTTTTTGTGAGAGGTTTTATTTAGTGTCGTCCTAGGAGATACTAGGTGGAGGGTCTTATGACCTTTATTTCGTTTTTATTTATTTACCCTAGATTAATTTTAATTTTCGAAGACGTGTTGTTTCCTTTTATATTCGTTCCACTTTTCTGTCGGAAGACTTACCCTCTTTTATTATCGTTTACTTCGTTGACTGTTTGTTGATTAGAGTTTTTATATGTTCGTTGAATACGTCGAGTTAAGGTCTTTTTATTTGCTGGGTTAGTTTTTTACTCGGTTTCTTGATTTATCTGTAAAGAGGTTTTATCTGTATGTCTACCGATTGTTTGTGTACTTTTCTACGAGTTGTAGTGAGTAATAGTTTCTTTACGTTTAGTTTTGGTGTCACTCCATGGTAAAGTGTGGTCAGTCTTACCGTCGCTAGGTTTTCAGATGTTCGTTATTTACGACCTCTCTCACACCTCTTTTCCCTTGGGAGAATGAGACAACCACCCTTACGTTTGATCATGTCGGTGATACCTCTTGTCACACCTCTAAGGAATTTTTTAACGTTTATCTTGACGGAATACTGGGTCGTGAGGGTAACGACCCGTATGTGTGGCTCCTTTGGTCTTAACTTTCTCTGTACACATGGGATCACAAGTAGCGTCGTCACAAATATTATCGGTCCTGTACCTTCGTTGGATCTACCGGTAGTCGTCTACTTACCCATTCTTTCGACACCATGTATATGTGTTACCTCATAATGAGTCAGTAATTTTTCTTGTGTAAACTTAGTCAAGATTACTCCACCTACTTTGACCTCGGCTAATAGGTCTCACTTCATTCGGTCTTTCTTTTTGGGGTTATGTCATATGATTGTGTATATATACCTTAAATCTTTCTACCATTACTATTGGGAGATACGCTCTGTCGTTTTCTCTGTGTCTACATCTCTTACCTGAAAATCTGAGACATCCTCTCCCTCTCCCACCCTACTAAACCCTCTTACCGTAACTATGTACATATGATAGTCCATTCTTTGCTTAACGGTCAGATACAAACTATGTCCTATGTCCTACGAACCCCGACCACGTACCCCTACTAGGTCTCTCTACTATACCCCACCCTCCACCCTCCCCCCAAGTCCTAACCCTTGAGTACATGTGGACACCGCCTAAGTACAGTTACATACCGTTTTGGTTATGTCATATCATTTCGTTTTATTTCATTTTTATTTTTTAAAAAATTATTTATTTTATTTTTATTATTACGATTCGATCTTTTCGTCCCGGAAAAACGAGGTAGAAATGGTTGGTTTGGTGGGGGAAGGTTGTAAGGTTTTCAGACGAACGATAGAGTGAGTAGATAACGGGGTCCTAGTGTAGTTTATCCGGTAAGGTTAGGTAAGTGTATGTTTCAGTCGAAGTTCAGGGACTTTCCATGACGTCTATGGGGGTCTGGAGGATAACATGTTAAACAATTTCAGAGTGGTCCGTTTCTGTGCTCCCCGTTCGACACCAGACTGTGTGAGTCTAAATAACTGATCTACTTAGTTCCTTCCCGTGAGGACTCGATGGTACCTTGTTGTTGTTTCGAGTTGTTCCCCCGTCCTTCTCTCTTCTGAAAAGGTTTCAAACTAAAGACACTTTTCTCTTAGATTCCCTTCATCCCTGACACAACCGACGATAAAACCCCTGTTCTAATCCCCTTTACCCATTGATTCCTGACCTACGACAGTACCTTCGTAGGTACTGTACGACCTTCGTTCAGTACCTACTTTCGTTCCAGTCGGATCGTTAATTTATAGGGGTCCTTAACAACGACAACAAATGAGCGATTCAGTAAAGACTGAGGAACACTGGGACATCTGACATCGGGAGGTCTGGGGAGACAGGTACCTTAAGAGGTCCGTTCTTATGATCGTACCCCCATGGTAAAGGAAGAGGTCCCATAGAAGGGTCACGTCCCTGACTTGGGTGAAGAGGACGTAATCGTCTGTCTAAGAAATGGTGATTCCGTGGTCTCTTTGGGTAGGTGTCCTTATCTACACATATTTTTCGTTCGGATCCCCGTAGTAAGTATTTTCCGTCAGTGACTTTCTGTCCGTGCACTGTTTCGTGCACTATCGAGAATATCCGGGACCCCTCCTTTGTACAGAGGAGAACTAAAAAACTAACCGAATTGCCCCAGACAGGAGGGTCGGACCACTTGGTGTCTCGACGAAAAGGGCAAAAAGAGTGACTCTGGCAAAAGTGAGAAAGTCAGGACTTATCTAGAAAGGAGAAAACTTCAACGGAGATCTTGATACTCACCCCAACGACCTTTAAGAGATGATAAAGACGTCGAAAAACAATTCAGATTTCGATAAGATAACTTCAACGGAGATCTTGATACTCACCCCAACCACCTTTAAGAGATGATAAAGACGTCGAAAAACAATTCAGATTTCGATAAGATTTTCTTTCCAATAACCTTCTTTTTTTTTTCGCCGAAGGATACGTTTGGGACTATTACGAAGGGTGTCCGTGACACAGTGTCCTTTCAGTGAGGTATGGTACAAAATTACGGGTTTAAGAACCAAGAAGGAGTAAAAGTCGGTTTTAGACGAAGTAAGGATTAGAGGAGAAGGTTCCAGAGTCTATTTAGAGACACTTCGACGTTCAAATAGAAGAAACGGTTCTATCGAAAAATTTTATAATACCAAAATGGGATTCTGAGAAGTTTCATTCAGAGGCGGAGTTAGGGGAGGAGGATTCAGAAACCAAAGTGTAGTTCACGGATCACTGAGAGAAACGTCTCTTCTGTGGGTGACCTGTCTCGGGAGACCGTACCGGACTGGGGTAGACAGACCCGCAGGGACCGCACCATTCCTTGTACGGGTGAGTGAGAAGAGTCGTTACCGAGTAAGGTAACTGAGTAACGTGAACACCTTCGATTTTAGGGGGTGTAGAAAGGGTATCCTTGACCCCGTTCAGTCGACAGGAGAGGTGGAAGGATTTGAGTGTACCAAATTCGGTTGTATCTTGAAATAACTGTTATCAGTAGAACATTCAAAAAGATAGACAGTTGTGACGTTGTCTTCTCTTCTCTTGGTTCTTAGTCTTTAAGACCCACGTCTAAGATCAAGAGATTGATGAACGTTCCGAAATTCGTTCAGTAAGATGAACAGTCCCACATCAAGGAAACGAACATTTTGTTGACACAACGGTAATCTGTTGTAGACCCTAGAGAAGTACAGAGAATGTGGTGATATATAATCCTAGTCAGATAAAATGATACAAAGTAGTAAAATGACTACTTCTTTGACTGAGTCCCCTTAGCTAAGTAAACGGGTTTTACCATATCAAGGTCCTAAGATCCGTCGTGACAGTCCTAGAAGGGGAAGAGTTTTGTCGGACGGGAACTGGAACAAGCCAAGAGAACGTACTTACTAGAGAGGAGACGAAGACGTGTGTTCCGATTGTTCTTGAAGGAATCAGACCCCTTTTTGACAGACGAAGACCCATTGACGTGACCGAAAGGGGAGGACGAAGAGGGGAAGTGGTGGGTGGACGGGTTCTTCGGTATACATGGGGACACCCGTAAAAGGACAAGTGAACAAAGAAGTCGGAGACTTTTAGTCCGAGGAAAAGGATGTACGTGACTTTGACTAGAGAGTCGACCTCTGGGACACAAGTTAGTAATAGTGGTAACTGGAAAGACCTGGGTAAAGGAAGAGGGATCTCAAAGAATTCCAAAAACAAACTTGAAGAGAAAAATCCTTGGAAGTTGATTAGTAGAGATGTGATCACTGAGGGTTCAGACATGTTGATCAAGTCTGTACACTGTCTTATCGAATAACACTATGATCGGGGACCACAAAAGGAGAAAGACGATGAGGTTTACCTGTCACGCCTGGAATCTCTAGGACATCTTCTGAAACGACACACCTTTAGACTTTCGGGAAGGGTCACGTTTAAGGTAGGTTACTAACATCCGTCGGGACCTCATCTGAAACAGGGTCCGTGATAATTATCAATTTTTCCATATTTCGTCCATTTTCAGGTATCACTATAAATCGTCCTCCAGTCTCCCGATCGTCCGTAAAAACGGTTCGAGAGAGTATTCTTCATGTTTTTTTAAGAGAAAAGTCGATCTTCTTCTTTTTAACTATTTCAAATTCTCCTCCAGACCAATGGATCTACACGTCTATTTATACCAAACGAAATCCCGGCTCTTGTAAAAAAATTTAGGAACAGGTAAACGTACAGTACCTTTGTCAGTTTTGTTAGGTATACTGTTCAAAAATGACGCTTGTCCTTACATGATATGTGTAATGACTTTGTTTTGTCTTTGTCTTTCTGACTTCACTCTCCTCTCGAGTTGGTTCCTAACTCGTGTAAATTTAATTTTTTTTCTTCTTTTTAAGAGAAGTAAGTTTCTACACGAATGTTTACGGCAAATTTGCAGAAAGTCACAAAAGACTTTGTCTACCTTTAAAATAAACCGTACTTCTAAATCTATATTATACTTTGACTTCCTGGTTCAAATCTTTGGGTCTTTAGGGTGGTGTCGGTGAATGAGGTGAAGAGTCTTAACTATAAGTTAATTTTTTTTTTTGATATAAATCTGAAAATTCTCTGGTGTAGTTAAATTAAAATATCTAATTTTATAAGATATTAAACAGATATTTGAGAATGTATTCCGATTCTTGTAAAATTTCTATAAAAAGATAAAAGATCTTATGGGTCCGGATACCTTCTGTTTTCAAACCAATTTTAGATATGGTGTACGACGTTACATTATCGAAAAAAAAAATTCAATCCAGTACATGCCTAATNGATATTAAACAGATATGTGAGAATGTATTCCGATTCTTGTAAAATTTCTATAAAAAGATAAAAGATCTTATGGGTCCGGATACCTTCTGTTTTCAAACCAATTTTAGATATGGTGTACGACGTTACATTATCGAAAAAAAAAATTCAATCCAGTCCATGCCTAATAATTTCCTCAAAGTATAAAGTAAAGAGAACTTAAGTAAAAAAGAGACCCTTTCGTGTAAGTACCATTGTCCCGGTGGTAATCTCTTCTTAAAGGTCACAGGGGGACGACCATCTTGTGAAGGACGGACTCCTCCCGGAACAAAAGGTCAGTACCCTCACGTAAAGTCCTACAGTTTGATTTCCGTCCCACTACACTTATACTTATATAAAAAATGGATTTGGTTTATTGTAGTCTGGGTCATCTTTAATCTGATACTAAGACTGGTAGGATCCCTCTCTTTTTCACTCTTCACCATTTAAGTTCAATCCTTTCTCCTTTCATTCTTTCTCACACACTACACAAGTTCGACTATAGTCAGATCTTTGATGTTCACGGGGGATTATAGGTGAAAAGGGAAGGAAGGTCTCGGTGGATAAAAATCGATAAGTGTACCGGTATCTCTTATCTGTGACAAAGGTTCATCAACCTCCACAGACACACTAGTTGAAGTCGAAGAAGTCCCAATGACCAACCGCGTATCTGAACCTAATGACACTATAACTTACCAAACGGAACCTCTACTTGTCTCTAGTAAGACAGTAAAAACTCTGACATAGGTTCATGACGTAAAGCCTGAGAAGACAACTGGTACTACCGATGAGGTAAAGAAGACTCCCTAAGGACGGGCGTCATCATCTATATTACCAGTAGACTCAATTTAAGTGTGTACGGTCAGGTTATAACGACTTCTTCTACTTCAACTTACCAAGATACNAAACTCTGACATAGGTTCATGACGTAAAACCTGAGAAGACAACTGGTACTACCGATGAGGTAAAGAAGACTCCCTAAGGACGGTCGTCATCATCTATATTACCAGTAGACTCAATTTAAGTGTGTACGGTCAGGTTATAACGACTTCTTCTACTTCAACTTACCAAGATACTTCTGGATGTTCTTGAAAATCTTGATTGTGGGTTTTTTCTACAAGAAAAGTAATATCCCCTGACCTGACTTTACGTTTTTATCCTTCAGTTCTTTGTGGACCTCATTGTCCGTTTAAACCGGAACCTTACGTCTAACTTCGTTCGGTTCCTGATTATCTCAAGACGGTTCTTTTACGTGACCAGTATCGTTCGTGGGAGAAGGTTGTTGTGTTCTCTTCTGAGATGTGTACCTGTAGTGGTCTACCAGTTGTGGCTTTAGTCTAACTAATATAAGAAACGTCGGTTTCTACCTCTTCGAGAGATGTCAGTTGTTTTTGTTCTGGTCTTCGACTGACACCGAGTCTAGTACTTGAGGAATAATGGTTTTAGTCTGAATTTAACTTCTTTCATCCCTTTTGGTGATCTGGTAAGTCCATACTGGATTTAGTTTAGGAAATACTAATATGTCACCTTCACTCTTTATATAAATTCCCGGATCTAGACTATCTATCTTACGGACTACTTGATACCTTACTCCAAGAACTGTAACATGTCCTCTGTCCCTAGTTCTGGTACCTTTTCTTTATGTTTTTTCGTTTTACCGACAGACCCCTCCGGAATGTTTATCGACACTTTTCTTCTCTCCACTTCTCGTTTCCTCTTTTCCTTTCTATATTCGTAGACTTACGTCTCAAGGTCTCTTATCGTTCTTCTCTATTCTTTCGGAAGAAGTCACTAGTTACGTTTCTTTATCTCCTTTTCTTGTCTTACCCTTTCTGATCTCTAGAGAAGTTCTTTTATTCTCTGTGGTTCCCTTATAAAGTACGTTTCTACCCGAATTATTTCCTGTCTTTACCATACCTGGATTTTCTTCGTCTTCTATAATTCTTCTCCACCGTTCTTGACATGTTTTTTCTCGAAGTATTGGGTCTATTAGTACTACCACACTAGTGAGTAGATCTCGGTCTGTAGAACTTTACACTTCAGTTCACCCGGAATCTTTCGTAGTGATGCTTGTTTCGATCACCTCCACTACCTTAAGGTCAACTCGACAAAGTTTAGGACTTTCTACTACGACACTTTGACGACGTGAGTTATACGGTCGTTTAAACCTTTTGAGTCGTCACGGGTGTCCTGACCTTTTCCAGTCAAAAGTAAGGTTGGGGTTTCTTTCCGTTACGGTTTCTTACGAATTTGATGACGTGTTAACGTGAGTAGAGTGTGTGATCATTTCATCACGAGTTTTGAGAGGTTCGGTCCGAAGTCGTTACGCACTTGACACTTGAGGGACTACAAGTTCGACCAAAATCTTTTCCGTCTCCTTGGTCTCTAGGTTAACGGTTGTAGACGACCTAGTACCTTTTTCGTTCTCTCAAGGTCTTTTTGTAGATAAAGACGAAATAACTGATACGGTTTAGGAAACTGACACACCTAGTGTTCTTTGACACCTTTTAAGACTTTCTCTACCCTTATGGTCTGGTGGACTGGACGGAGAACTCTTTAGACATACGTCCAGTCCTTCGTTGTCAATCTTGACCTGTACCTTGTTGTCTGACCAAGGTTTATCCTTTTCCTCATGCAGTTCCGACATATAACAGTGGGACGAATAAATTGAATATACGTCTCATGTAGTACTCTTTGCGACCCGACCTTCTTTGTGTTCGACCTTAGTTCTAATGGCCCTCTTTATACTTATTGGAGTCTATACGTATACTATGGTGGGAATACCGTCTTTCACTTCTCCTTGATTTTTCGGAGAACTACTTTCACTTTCACCTCTCACTTTTTCAACCGAATTTCAAGTGGTAAGTCTTTTACTTCTAGTACCGTAGACCAGGGTAGTGAAGTACCCTTTATCTACCTCTTTGTCACCTTTGTCACAGTCTGAAATAAAACACCCCGAGGTCTTAGTGACGTCTACCACTGACGTCGGTACTTTAAGTTTCTACGAATGAGGAACCTTCCTTTCAATACTGGTTGGATCTATCATATAAGTTTTCGTCTCTGTAATGAAACGGTTACTTCCAGGTAGATCAGTTCCGATACCAAAAAGGACACGAGTACACACCTACACTCTCAACCTGACACTTCTTCCGACTCGCGACTTCTTAACTACGAAAACTTGACACCACAATCTCTTCTGAGAACTCTCAGGGAACCTGACGTTCCTCTAGGTTGGTCGGGTAAGACTTCCTCTAGTTGGGACTCTAAAGAAACCTTCCTTACTACGATTTCGACTTTGAGGTCATGAAACCGGTGGAGTACTCTTCTCAACTGAGTAACCTTTTCTGAGACTACGAACCTCCCTAACCCCGTCCTCCTCTTCCCCTGCTGTCTCCCTACTCTACCGACCTACCATAGTGACTGAGATACCTGCACTCAGACTCAATTGAGACCCTCAACCACTACCTGTCCCTCCGGACCGCACGACGCTAAGTACCCCAGCGTTTCTCAGTCTGTGTCAACTCACTGACTTGACTTGACACACTAGGAATTCGAGATGTGTTCTTCTGATTACATCTTCAAGAACACTGTCGAAAAGTCTTTAGAAGTCATTCTTTGTTAACTATAATTGGGATAAGACGACAACCTTATGTTTAAAGTCACCAGGCTAGGGGTAGATCTGATACTCGCATCTTTTGTAGGGGAGATTAACCACTTTGTTTTCGGATCTCAGAGTGTAGACTTCTGAAACACATCACCTCGACGGTATGGACGCGAACTACCGACCTAGGTAAAGGATCCCGACAGTAGTGTCTCGTCTGTAAGTACGTAAGAATCAAGCCCTCCGATCTTCAGGTTTAGGATATTCAACCGTTTCGGTTCGAGAGAAGTCTCGGAGACCCTTCGTTGAGAAGGAACGGAGAAGGATCGAAGACCACCAACGGCTACTTTTGCATTAATTTCCATTTTAGAGGGTTCGGTCTTTGTAGAGATATTTAGTCTTCTCTTTCTTCGACACGATGACAACTTATTCGGAATTCGGTCTTATACTACGAGTAATGTCCGTTAGGTGTTTCTTTAACGTTTCGGTCTTTCTATAGAGTGGAAATTGTTTCGGTTCGTCTATGTTGGGTAAGGTATGCACAAGAGTTCTAGTTGTTACTGACCAGGAGTTCATTTTCCTGAATTGTTGAGGAGGACAGTGTGTGTCAAGTAGGATCTAAGTGGACTATATGACCTCACCGGTCGAGATAAACAATTAACCGAATTAGCCTTTCCTTTTAATTCGAGTACAGTACCGTCCTCACTTCCCGGATGTCTTCACTTTGAGGGGTTCTTTGACCCTCCGTCCCTGTAATAGAAGGAATTACTAGTGTGAAGTTCAGGAACTCTTTCCGTAAAGACTTCCATCTCCCCACCTCCACAAATAAATCGAAAATCTTTCTCAGTGTATGTAAACATTCTCTATCTTTTTGTTAAATATGAATTATTGAAAGATTTCATTCATTCTTTTCCTTTCTCTCTCCCCCACAGAAGGGAATAAAGGTTTACTTCGAAATAAAGATTAGACGTATAGGTAATGTGACCCGTTAGGAACCGTAAGGAACCGAACATCTGTGGAGTAAAGGTAGAGACTCAGGTAGTAATACACCATAAGAGGAACACATAGAAACAGTAACAACAAATCAGTCAGTACAGACTGAGAAACACTGTAGTACCTGATATCGGGTCGTCCGAGGAGACAGGTACCTTAAAAGGTTCGTTCTAATGACCTCACCCAACGGTAACACACTGAAATTCAGGTTTTAAGGGTAAATCCCGTGTAGGATTTTGTTATACTGTAGTAGAATTGAACTATTGTATACTTTTTCACTTTCAGTGAACCAGCTCAAGCTGAGAAACACTGGGGTAACTGACATATGTCAGGTACGTTAGGAGGTCCAGTCTTATTACCTCACCCATCGGAAAGGGAAGAGGTCCTCTAGAAGTGTTGGGTCCCTAGCTTGGGTACAGAGGGTGTAATGTCCCTCTAAGAAATGGTCGACTTGGTAGTCCCTTCGGGTTCTTATGACCTCACCCAATAGGGAAGAAGTCCCCTAGAAGGGTTGAGTCCTTAGTTTGGTACCAAAGGACGTAACGTCCGTATAAGAAATGGTTGACTCGATGATCCCTTCGGGACTATTACATACGTTTCTGGGATAAAGGTTTATTTATACATCAGTTTCAACGATCCCTTTCCCCCAATCCTGAAATTGTGTAGAAACCCTCTTCTCAAATATGTTAAACTAGGTGTTTTTACCACATGGACTTTTTAAGTACAACCTCTTTTTTTAAGATTGAACTCCAAAAACCATGAATGTCAGTTGATCAAGAGTCAAGACCTTCTTAAACCACTGTTTAATTTCCGAGGGTTGTAGAAGGTGACTTAGTCACTGGAGGAGAGTGTATCCCACATCCCCCGTGTGATTCTCTAAAGGACCGGTTGAGGAAACAGTGAATAGGTGGAGTTGGAGTGGGAAGTTCGTGGTTTAACTAACGTCGGAACTCCACCACAGATGTAAAATAGAGAAGTAGACTATGAATTTTAACAAATTCTCCTTTTTATTTTGGAAAATTAAAAAATTAATCTTTCAGGATCGTCTGTATACGGTTGACACCATTACGAAACTTCATTTACTCGAAGTTTTACGTTAGTTTGATAGTTAGTTGTCTATTTTTAATGATTGTACTTTAGGAACCGAGAAAAAAGATCCCTCTTCGTTCACAACTCTCGTCCTTTCAAAAAATTTCCAGTATAGATCTTATTATACTAATTTCACTTTCATTAAACTTTTCTATTTTACCTTTTGTCTGAATCTGAAGATTTTATAAATTTATAAATCTTAAATAATGATCTGGTTGATCACTTTAGGACTTGTACGGTATTGTTGTTTTGTTTTTTGGGGAAACAAAACCGGGACACCATTAAGGTTTAACGGGCTCCGTCTGCATAAGAAGAGACAACGACATTGTAATATCTTGTTTTTTACGTACGGTCCTGTCTTTTCATTTTTGAGTCTTACTTTCGTCTAGACGTCTCCATTTTCACACATTCAACAGGTGTACCTCCAGTAGGTGTCCTTCTTACCTCTCTCTCTCGTAGACTCGACTCGAATCCTTTAAGAAAAATTTCGGGGTTCAAAAGTCTTTTTTCTTAGAGTCTTTAGATGAAAAAGTGACTTAACTTATAGTGGGTACATTCCAGGTTTTTCTATGTTCATTATTTTAAACTGTCAAGAGATAGAGTTTAGGTGTCCCTACGATCTTTCGTCTACCGACCAGTTGTTGGGTACTCGTCATGGTGTTTTGTACGACACGGTCTCTACAACTTGGATCTACGTGGGACCCGTCACAATTGTTCAGATGAGTCACGCAATACTTACGAAAGGTATATAAAGTATAACTTCGTTTATGATGTTTTCTGTTGTTTTCGTTGGTATAAATATTTATCGATCCATTCAGACCACAATGATGGTTGTGAAATATTGACTTTATAGTTACTCTAGCAGTATCATTTCATTCACTTCGGGGAGTCCCTAGACAAGTCTAGGAGGAGAGTGGAATAGGAGTGACAATGGTAGGGGTTTCCTATTTATTTATATATATAATCAGCGAGTCAACACAGGCTGAAAAAACGCTGGGGTACCTGACATCGGTTGGTCCGAGGAGACAGGTACCCTAAGAGATCCGTTTTTATGACCTCATCCAACGGTAAAGGAGGTGGTCCCCTGGAAGGGTTGACATGTATTTCCTCTGAAGTAATTACACGTAATCTCCTATGGGGTCCAATTGACAGTATCTTTTGAGAGAACTCGGAAATTTAAGATATGGTTAAGATGTGGAGACCAATCGGCTGACAAACAAAGAAATGAATCCAAAATTCCACTTACTGGACCCCGACAAACAAAGGTAGTTGGACTAACGTTTAGATTTCCGCGTCAACTTTACAGATAAAAAGAACGGTAGGAGTCTTCTTCTAACGACGTCTAGATGAGATACTCAGAGTAAGAAAAGTCGAATGTCATGTTTATCGAATAATAAAAAACGTTTGATACAGAATATTATTTCGTCACGACTTTTTAATTTATTTTCTTACAAGTCAACGGTATATCCGATATTTTTACTAAACGACCACCACTAAAAATTCGAACTAAGATTTATCTAAATACTTCTTACCGTGTACCTTCTGCACCAAGTTTAAAAAGATAAATTCCATAGAACTTTAATATCCGAGTAAGAGGGATTTTAAAGTTTTTCGCATCTCGACTCCGAGAATTCCCATATCGTCACTATTTTCGAAAGTATCAGTAAAGATTTTTCGTTGTGAAGTATCAAAAGACAGAGGTTACCAAGAGATTATATGAACATCTTCCTTCCGTTGTCTTTTGGCTCTTATTTTTATCGACTCGAAAGGTGTTGACCCGAAGGACGAATGAAAGGGACGAGTTTCTTTTCTCCTCTGTGGTAGAACGTTGTCTTCGAAGTGTCTGTTGACCCGAAGAGGTCACTGTCAGCCGTAAACTACGGGGTATAGAGAACCAAGAAGAACAGCGGTTACCAGCCGGACCGTTACCACCACTTTACCCTCGTTAATTAGACATCTACTCCCTCCCGAAGGAAATTGACAACTTCCCATGGTAGACCATGCTAAGGTTTCTAACATCACAAAAATTACACCCTTAAAGAGGTTCAAGTTCATTTCAAAGTCCATAATACAGTATCGTGGCTGACTCACTATCCACAACCTCTATCAACTCAACCATTTTAAGACCTTTCGTCAGTAAAAAGTCGTACTGTGTTAGTGAGTTCAGATCCACCTGTTCTAACCCTGTAGGAAGTTGATTCCTTCCTATCCCGTAACCTTTATTTAAACGGTCTTTCTTACTCGGTTTACAGTTCTTGACTTTTTTCCTCGGTCTCTTTAATTTAGAATCTTCTTAACTCGGTTCCGTTCTTTTTTTTTACCGCGGTCCTCTTTTTCATTGTTTCCTTCAGTTCAGTTCTGACCTCTACTTCGGACCCACCGTCTCTGAGACACTTACGGCGACCCACCGATGGGACACGCCCAGTCGTTGGACACTACGTGAGTTCGCTCTGACTGCTCAACTTACACGGGCAAAAGATGGTGGTAGGTTGGACAGTATGTTGCAGTCCCTTTCCGACTATAAAAGAGTCCAGGTAGAAACCTTTTTGACGGATGACAGGTCCCGAGTAACTTCAAGTCGTTCTCCGAGGTCTATACAAAGAAGTCACACGTAGAGACTTCCGGGTGGTCAGGTGGACCCGGTCAAGAGAAATTTTCTGTGAGGGTCGAGCAGAGGAGAGAGAGAGACCTTAGAGTACCGGTTCTCAGGTAAAGACCGTTAAGGATAAGATCGAAGAGACGGGACTACTGATACTCACCTACACTCTAACCTTTCGTTATCTGTGCATACGACTTCTAGTCTTCCGCGTCCTGACTGAGAAACGTGGTACCTTGAGGTACGTCCTTACGAAAAGAACTGGTGTCTTTTTCTGGGATTGAAGTAAGATAAAGGTTAATGACGGGACACAAAGGTCTAGAACTACGTTCCGGCGTCTTCGTAAAGTACCTTTTATCCCCAAAACGTGTCCAACTGGACCAAATGATAGAAAGAATAAGATTTAAATCCATGTCTTTAAGAGTTACCACTGTTAGTGTTTATGAAGTCGGTCCTAGTGAGTTTGGAAGACGTTTAAGATTCGAAGTGAATGGAAAATTAGATAAAAAAAATAACTTCCTATTGACAAAATGTCTTAAAACAACAAAAGACAGTTTGAAGTTGTTATTAGTCGGTACGATGACAATTCAGTGAAGTCAGTACAGGCTGAGACACGTCGGGGTATCTACCGTCGGGTGGTCCGAGGGGGTAGGGACCCTAAGAGGTCCGTTCTTGTGACCTCACCCAACGGTAAAGGAAGAGGTTACGTACTTTCACTTTTCACTTTTACTTCAGTGAGTCAGTACAGGCTGAAAATCGGTGGGGTACCTGACGTCGGATGGTCTGAGGAGGTAGGTAGCCTAAAAGGTCCGTTCTCAGGATGTCACCCCACAGTAACGGAAGAGGTATCCATATGTATATAAGGAGGGAAAACTTGGAGGGAGGATAGAGGGAGGGGTAGGGTGGGGAGATCTAACTACGTCTCGGGGACAAACTCAAAGGACCCGGTATGTCGTTTAAAGACAACCGATAGATAAAATGTGTACCATTACATTCAAAGGCACAATGAGAAAAGTTAGGAAAGAACTTCACTTCACTTCTCTTCACTTCACTTTGAACGAGTCAGTACAGGTTGAGAAACGTTGTGGTACCTGATATGTCAGGTGCCTTAAGAGGTCCGGTCTTATGATCTCTCCCATCGGAAAGGGAAGAGGTCCCCTAGAAGGGTTGGGTCCCTAGTTTGGGTCCAGAAGGCGTAAAGTCTGTCTAAGAAATGGTCGACTCGGTTTTTCTTTCGGAATTCTTATAGCCAGACCCATCGGAGAGGGAAGAGATCGTCTAGAAGGGTTGGGTCCTTAACTTGATCCTAGAGGACGTAACGTCTGCCTAAGAAATGGTTGACTCGATGGTCCCTTAGGAAAGAACCCACTTTTTGTCTCCTTCTGGTAAATGAAACAGAGTATACTTTTTATTGACCTAACTTTCTTGTATCCGAAAGGATAGTGGAGATCTAGTAAATAAGTAAGTTGTTTATAAATAACGCGTAATTGTTGCAGGGTCCGTTACACAACAAGTTGACCTCTAAGATCTGTACTTATTCTTTGTTACATACGAAATAAACACGTATGAAGTTCTTGTCGATAGAAGTAAAGAACCCGTTCTTCGTTCCGATACACCGTAGGACCATCAGTAAAAGGACTTCATCAAGTCATGAATCTCCCGGAGGGTTCTAGAGACAAGGGACTGGAGAAAAAGAAAAAAGTATTGAAAGTAAAGATAGAAGGAAGGGGGTAAAGAAGGTCACCGGGATGGACCGAGGGATTGGAGTGGATCGGGAATAGGTCGGGACTCGACAATGTAAAGTCCCGTGACGTGAGAACAGATGGAACGAAAGAGTTAGGAAAAAAGTACGATTCGAATAAGAAGTCGGATTTACGCAGAAGGTTACGTCGAATAAGGAAGTGAAAGATAAAAAGAAGGACAAGTGAGAGAGTGAATTTTATGTGAAAACGATTTAGGTTTGAGACAAGGATAAGACGGAAAGATCTTTATGAGGTCGAGACCTAGTTAGATCGGTAAGGAGAAGAACCGAGGTATGTGTTCAACGATTCACGGTAACCTTTCTTAAGTAAGTATGAATCTGTGAGCCAACACAGACTGAGAAACGTTGGGGCACCTGACATTGGGTGGTCCGAGGACACAAGTACCTTAAAGGGTCCATTCTTATGACCTTACCCATCGGTAAAGGAGGAGGTCCCATAGAAAGATTGGGTCCCTAACTTGGGCACAGAGTACAGAGAACGTAACAGTCGCCCCAAGAAATACTGGTCGCGGTGGACCCGTCGCGGTAACCTATCTTTCTAAAGTGTTTACTTGATGTTCTACTTTCTTAAACTTGTAGATGAATAAAGACCAGATCCTGGGTCGACCTAAAAATTTCGACTGTCTGTCAAGTGACAGGAACTCTCGTAAGAAGGGTATAAGGTAAGACTCCGGTAAGGTATAGTAGTAGTCAGAAAAGTTCATAAGTCAGCACGACGGAGAGGGGGTGAACACCCGACTGTCGGAATTGATAAAGTGTTCCTTTTACTCAGTGACTGTGTTCTACGGTACTCACCGAAAAGACTGAGACAGACTCAACTGTGGATGTGTGTCCGTCCTCGTCTTACCTTATTATAGGATCGGGGATTGGAACGAGACGGACCAGTCACAAATCTCATTCTTTGAATTGAGAGACGCAACTAGAGGGGTAAAAAGAGAGAGTCAAGTCAAGTTAAGTCAACGAGTCAGTGCAGGCTGAGAAACGTTGAGGTACCTGACGTCGTACGGTCCGAAGGGACAAGTAGTGGTTGAGGGTCTTAAATGAGTTTGAGTACAGGTAACTCATCCACTACGGTAGGTTGGTAAAGTAGGAGACAACAGGGGAAAAGGAGGACGGAAGTTAGAAAGGGTCGTAGTCCCAGAAAAGGTTACTCAGTTGAGAAGCGTAGTCGACCGGTTTCATAACCTCAAAGTCGAAGTCGTAGTCAGGAAAGTTACTTGTGGGTCCTGACTAGAGGAAATCCTACCTGACCAACCGAGAGAAACGTCAGGTTCCCTGAGAGTTCTCAGAATAGGTTGTGGTGTCAAGTTTGCGTAGTTAAGAAGCCACGAGTCGAAAGAAATAAAGAAATAAAGAGAGAGTAAAGGTATGCTAACAGAAAGAAGGATAAACGTCAGTTACAGAGACGGGACAAGACATGGGACTGGGGAATAAGAGGAAATCCTTGGATACTGTAAAGTCATTAAAATACGAAGAAAGAGTGACGACGTAAGAAAAAGAATCGGTCATGTGTACTGACACAATTTCTGGGAGCAAACTGGGGTTTTGAAGAAAATTGATGTCAGGTAGACAAGCAAGGGAGTGAAATTGTTTTAAGAATATTATTGATCCTTTTTTTCAATCACAAAAATAGGATTATCATTTTCATTACAGAAGTAAAATCTTTGAGACTTTTTGTCTCTTTTTATTTTTAGTGAAAAGTATAATACCACCTCAGGAATAGTCATAAGAAATGGAGATAGGGGTCTGTGGGTCGTCAGGAGACGGTCCATGAATTATGTATAAAATACCTGTTTAATTGTTTACTTAATTGATTGTTTTGTTCATCTATTTATTTGTTTGAGAAGAATAGTAATGAATTCATAACACTCACAGATAATAAGTTTTAAGGGTCGTAAAAGAGTGATGGTCTGAAACAGTAAGGATAGGTCACATCTTACTTACAGGGTTTTTTTGTGTCGGTTCTGGTCGCTAACCGGGTCACGACGGTCTTATTTAGGAAGAGGCTGTAGTTACTTGTTGGTCCTGACTAAAGTAAATCTTACCTGACCGACCTAGAGGAACGTCAGGGACCCTGAGAGTTCTCAGAAGAGGTTGTGGCGTCAAGTTTTCGTAGTTAAGATACCGTGAGTCGAAAGAAAAAAAAAAAAAAAAAAAAGAAATAAATAAAACAGAGAGAGAAAAAAAAAATTAAAAATAAAAATGAAATAAAATGAAATGTTATGACATAACCAAAACGGTATGTAACCGTACTTAGGTGGTGCCCACATGTACGTAAGGGTTTATACTTGGGGGGGAGGGTGGAGGGAGGGGTATTGTAGAGAGACCCAGTAGGGGTACGTGGTCGGGGTTCGTACGACATAGGACGTAACCTGTATCTGACTACTAAGCTAAGAATGTACTATCATATGTACAAAGTCACGGTAAGAGGGTTTAGTAGGGTGGGAGAGGGAGACTCAGGTTTTCAGGCGATATGTGTAGACACAGAGAAAACGACAGAGCGTATGTCCCAGTAGTAACGGTAGAAAGATTTAAGGTATATATACACAATCATATGACATAACCACAAAAAGAAAGACCGAATGAAGTGAGACATATTAGCCGAGGTCAAAGTAGGTAGAGTAGTCTTGACTGAGTTTACATAAGAAATATCAGGTTTAGAATACTGGTATGTACTGATGATCCTTTTGGTATCGAAACTGATCTGCCTGGAAACAACCATTTCATTACAGAGACGAAATATTATACGACAGATACAACCAGTATCGAAAAGAAAGTTCCTCGTTCATAGAAAATTAAAGTACCGACGTCAGTGGTAGACGTCACTAAAACCTTGGGTTTTGTTATCAGACAGTAACAAAGGTAACAAAGGGATAGATAAACGGTATTTCACTACCCTGGTCTGCGGTACTAGAATCAAAAGACTGACAACTTAAAACTCGGTTGAAAAAGTGAGAGAAGAAAGTGAAAGTAGTTCTCCGAGAAATCAAGAAGTGAAAGACGGTATTCCAACTACAGTAGACGTATAGACTCCAATAACTATAAAGAGGGTTGTTAGAACTAAGGTCGAACACGAAGTAGGTCGGACCGTAAAGCGTACTACATGAGACGTATTTTCAATTTATTATTCCCACTTTTATATGTTGGAACTACATGAGGAAAGGGTTAAACCTTGGTCAGACAATAAGGTACGACCAAAATTGACAACGAAGGACTGGACGTATGTCTAAAAAGTCCTCTGTCATTCCACCAGACCATAAGGGTAGAGAACTTCTTAAAAGGTGTCAAACAACCCTAGATATGTCAGTTTCCGAAACCACATTAGTCATTTCGTCTTCATCTTCAAACAGACCTTAAGAACGGAAAAGATACTAGGTTGCCTCCAACCGTTAAACTAGAGACTAAGAAGACAGAAAAGATTTAGGTTGAACTTGTAGACCTTAAAGAGTCAAGTGTATTACAACTTCGGACCGAACCTCTCAAAACTCGTAATTAAATGATCACACACTCTACTCACGTTAACACGCCATCAAACCTGTAAGAAACGGCAACGGGAAGAAACCCTAACCTAACTTTTGACTGGAAAAGGTCAGGACACGGGTGACGACTCAAAAGATTTAAACGACCGTATAACTCACGTCGTGAAAGTGTAGTAGTGGAAAGTCCTAAACTTTATCGAGTTGACCTTAAGGTAGTGGAGGTGATCGAAACAAGTATCAGTACGAAGGATTCCGGGTGAACTGAAGTGTAAGGTCCTACAGACCGACATCCACTCACTAGTGTGGTAGCACCAATAGACCCAGTACTTCTAGAAAAACCGTATCAAGAAGACACATAAGGACGGTGGAGAAGAATTATAGAAGACGAAGACAATTCAGGTATGGTGAAGACAGGAAATAGCTCGGGTAGAAACGTACTTTATAAGGGAACCATAGAGATTAAAAGAACTTCTCTAGAGATCAGAAAGGGTAAGACAAGAAAAGGAGATAAAGAAACGTGACTAGTGACTCCTTCCGAAAGAATAGAGAGGAACGATAAGAAACCTTGAGACGGAAGGTTTCCTTAAGGTCTTTTCCTTGAGGAAACGGAAAACGAAGAGAAGAAAAGTGTCGATAAACATTCCGGAGGAGTCTGTCGGTAAAACGAAAAAACGTAAAGAAAGAGAACTCCTACCAGAACTAGGGACAGAGGACATGTTACAGCACTTGGAGGTAGGTATCAAGTAGTCCGTGAGATAGTCTAGATCAGGGAATTTAGATAAAAAGTAAAGGTGACATATTAACATTCCCTAAACTAAATCCAGTATGGACTTACCAGATCACCAAAAGGGATGAAAGAAGTTAACTTCAGACTTAAACCGTTATTCCTCAAGTACTAGACTCGGTGTCAGTCAAGGACCAGAACAAAAACGACTGACACACCTCGAAGAGGTAGAAACCGACGTTTCTAATACTAGTTAGACTAAAACCACAACTGGTAGACCACTACAGGTACACATCTCAGAAGAGCACACAACATCCCTCTCCTACAAACGATAATGGTCACTCAAGAGAACCGTTTCGAGACAGTCGGAACTGGACCAAGTAAGACATGAGGTTCCGGTTTAAACGGACAGTAAGGTCCATCGAGAACTAAAGGATGAAGATGTAAGGTCAGGGGATATTACTTTTCCTGTACAGAAAACTCACAATCAAGATCTTCCAGAACATCCAGGAGTATCCTGACAAGTTGAAGTCGAAAAAGTTGTAATGACCAACCCCGTATCTGTACCTAATGACACTATAACTTACCAAACGGAACCTTTACTTGTCTCTAGTAAGACAGTAAAAACTCTAACGTAGGTTCATGACATAAAACCTGAGTAGACAACTGATACTACCGATGAGGTAAAGAAGATTCCCTAATAACGGGTGTCATCATCTATATCACCAGTAGACTGAATTTAAGTGGGTAAAGTCAGGTAAAATCAAGTGACTAAGGATTTTATAGTTACAAGTGAGAACGGTAGAGGATAAACTGGTGAAGGTTAAATGAAACTAAGTACCTGGATTGTAAGATCAAGATACGTTGTAACGAGAAATGTCGCAACCTGAAATGGAGGTAGGGGTCAGTGTAGGTGTTGACTAACAACAAAAACGAAACAGAGGTAGAGAAGTAAGAAAGATCTCCATAAAGAGGTGACTAGAGGTCTTCGTATAAACCGTGGATTTTAAGACTCTCTCTACCCTTATGGTCTGGTGGACTGGACGGAGAACTCTTTGAACATACGTCCGGTCCTTCGTTGTCAATCTTGACCTGTACCTTGCTGTCTGCCCAAGGTTTATCCTTTTCCTCGCACAGTTTCGACATATAACAGTGGGACGAATAAATTGAATATACGTCTCATGTAGTACTCTTTACGACCTGACCTTCTTTGTGTTCGACCTTAGGACTAACGGCCCTCTTTATAGTTATTGGAGTCTATACGTCTACTGTGGTGGGAATACCCTCTTTCACTTCTCCTTGATTTTTCGGAGAACTACTTTCACTTTCTCCTCTCTCTTTTTCAACCGAATTTCGTTTAAGTATTTTGTTTCTAGTACCGTAGGCCAGGGTAGTGAAGTACCCTTTATCTACCTCTTTGTCATCTTTGTCACAGTCTGAAATAAAAAAACCCGAGGTTTTAGTGACGTCTACCACTGACGTCGGTATTTTAATTTTCTATAAATGAGGAACCTTCTTTTCAATACTGGTTGGATCTATCGTATAAGTTTTCGTCTCTGTAATGAAACGGCTGATTCCAGGTAGATCAGTTCCGATACCAAAAAGGACACCAGTACATACCTACACTCTCAACCTGACACTTCTTCCGACTCGTGGCTTCTTAACGACGAAAACTTGACACCACAACCTCTTCTGAGAACTCTCAGGGAACCTGACGTCCCTCTAGGGAGGTCAGGTAAGACTTCCTCTAGTCGGGACCCTAAAGAAACCTTCCTTACTACGATTTCGACTTTGAGGTCATGAAACCGGTGGAGTACGTTTCTCCACTGAGTAACCTTTTCTGAAACTACGACCCTCCCTAACCTCCGTCCTCCTCTTCCCCTGCTGTCTCCTACTCTACCTACCTACCGTAGTGACTGAGCTACCTGCACTCAGACTCACTGGAGACCCTCAACCACTATCTGTCCCCCGGGACCGCACGACGTCAAGTACCACAGCGTTTCTCAGCCTGTGCTGACTCGTTGACTTGACTTGACTTGACTTGGACCCCTTAAGTAGAAAGTCACGGTATGGAAAAACGGAAAAGTATCACAAGTACCCCAAGAGTTCTGTTCTTATTACTTCGTTAAACGGTAAGACAAAAGGACACCTGGTATAAAATAGTCTTAAGAGTAGATACTGGGAAGGTAGAACCCACCGGGATGTGTCGTACCGAGTATCAAAGTAACTTGATCTGTTCCGACACCAGGTACACTAGTCTAACCGATCAAAAGACACTAACACCGAAAGTCAGACAGACGGGAGACTACCTCTTCCTATTCTCCGAATACATTCGAAGGACTACCCTCTCTGACTGACTCACCCTTTGACCTAGAACAAGACTACCCACCCCGACACAAGTTTGGAAATTAGGTTAAAAGAAAACGACTCATCCCGAGACAAGGGAGGGAACAACTGTACTCCGGTTTGATACCACCTCCATTACTTCTATTACCACTGGAGGAAGTTTTCTAGGGCACGTGTGTGACGATGAGAGTAACGGAGACTGGGACGTCGTCCGGTGACGGTTGGGTGTTGAGGTGTTCTCTGATGACCTCAGAGTCCCCGTACAGACCTAGTCAGACAAACCCCCGGTGACGAGGAAAGAGGACCAAGGATCACACGGGTTCCAAAACAAACACGGGAGGTTCTCAGACAAAGGGGTCAAGACCACTAAGATACCACCCCAATTACCGCTGGAGGAGGTTCTCCCGAATACGGTATGGGTCCAGACAACGTGGGTCTCGGGGACGGGGACGTCGTCCGGTGACGACTGGGTATAAGGTGTCCTCTACGAGTCAGAGACACCCAACCGGTATGTAAAACACGGGAAGGGTCAAGACTCGTCGAGTCCGCTGGTCCACGAACCGTTTACGTGACAGGGTCCACCCGGCACACAGAATTAGTAGAGGGATCAGGGTCGGTGAGGAGAGGGAGTCTGGGATTTCAACCACCTTCTTGTACATTGGACCTCAGACTCTCGTCAACCCGGAGAAGTCTATCTTCTGTCTTCCTGACAAACCCCTATCATGTCGTAAGTAAAAGTGTTCTAGAGGGTCTTCTCTTCTCGGGGAATCCGGGTGAACTCAATACANAACCGGTATGTAAAACACGGGAAGGGTCAAGACTCGTCGAGTCCGGTGGTCCACGAACCGTTTACGTGACAGGGTCCACCCGGCACACAGAATTAGTAGAGGGATCAGGGTCGGTGAGGAGAGGGAGTCTGGGATTTCAACCACCTTCTTGTACATTGGACCTCAGACTCTCGTCAACCCGGAGAAGTCTATCTTCTGTCTTCCTGACAAACCCCTATCATGTCGTAAGTAAAAGTGTTCTAGAGGGTCTTGTCTTCTCGGGGAATCCGGGTGAACTCAATACAAGAATAAACACTACGGGAATTCTTCATCTCTTACCTTCAGTAGTTCGTTACTTCTCCATCCTAAGGTACTTTGGTGAAAAGAAAAGTCTTTCGAACTAACAGTGTCTTATCACAGGTGAGGCGTCTCCTCTTGGGGAACAAAATATAGAGAGCGGGACGTGACGAGTCTCTCTGACTGGTCTGTGTACAATTTTTAATTCGTAATATTTTAAAGTTATTTTATCCTGTGTGTTTTCAATGGAAATCGTGTGATTTAAACTGTGGAGGTTACCGTAGAAGTTAAGTTCGGTGGTGGGACGTATTCGACGATCTCACTTCTGATTTAAGATTTTATGGCCAAAGGATCCTGTCACTGTTGACACTCCGTCCCATTCCGTTGACCTCCTAGTATGTTTGGGTATATTACCCTGAAAGAGGGGATGACAGTCTCTTCTCCCATATTTTGTCTACCCTCTTCTCACAGTCTCTTTCACACTTCCCGAAAAGGGACAGTGTCGATTAGTGGAGACGAGGGGTGGTCACCCCAACCCACCCTCCAGACCATAAGTCTCTTCATCCATGTTCACACAGAGGATACTTCAGACCCGAGGTTCGTTGGACCCTTTCATATAAGATTTTATGTAGGGTTTTCAAAAAGGATGTCAGTTCAAACTTCACCCTTCAGATGCGTGAAGAACACTGGGTCTTAATTGACCCTTTTACTCGGTGGAGTGGTCGTTAGGGGAGTCCTCACCCCCGTTACCGGAGAGACTCATACAACTCCACCCCTTACTCCTTGCGACGGAGAGACCCTCGATTGGGTATAATCCTTTGATACGTCTCCAGGGTCTCCTTTGGGGTCCAGTGGATTACCGGGGAACTACCTCGGACGTAACTTGTGGTAGTAGTTGTACCCCCTTAGGATCGTCTGCCACTGTCGAGCTCGTCTTTTCTGTGGTGTGTCTACACCTCGGTCACTCTAATTTGTTTTGTTCGGGAGACGTCAGGATCATACACCGGTGAGTGTCTTCTCCCAAAAAGAGGTTGTGTGTGTGTACGGGTGTGTTTATGTGTGTATGGGTGTGGTTGTGATTGTGTGTGGACATGTGGACTTGTGTGTGGATGTGTTTATGTGTGGATTCGTACGGGTGTATGTTTGTGTTTGGATGTGTATTTATAGATTTGTGTAGATGTTTGTGGATTGTGTGTGTGTATATTTGTGTGTGTATATGTGTTTGTGGATATGTGTGGATGTGTCTTTGTGTGTGGATACGTGTGGTTGTGTGCGGATGTGTGTGGATTTGTATGTGGATGTCTGTGTTATACATGTGTGTATGTGTTTGTGAACAGAGGTACTCTCTCGTTCGTTCGTGCTTGTCGGATTATCTCGACCACTTGACTTTGTATTCTTGTATTAGGACTTAAAGTTGTTTTTTCTTTTATTGACTTAACTTGACGTAAAAGGACCTTCTCAGACTTATTCGAAAGATGTTAATCACCTTTAAATTGAGTCGTCGACCAATTAACGTAAGACGATAAAAACATAAGTTCAAATGGTACGTGTATCGAGTTAAATATAGATTATTATTCTTTCAGTATACGGTTTAAATTTTAAAGAGTGTCTCTTTGACTTCTCCAGTTAGTTTTGGAAATCCAGATGATCTGTTGTAAGGTTTGGTACCTCAGTGTCGTGGAGTTCATAAAATGGTCTTTAGATTCACATAGTTTCATCTACTTGTTCTTCTAATAATGTCAAAAAAATTCGGTCAGTGTTTTTGTACTAGATTGATATGCTTTTTTTTATATATTCTTTTACCTTAAAAATTCAAGTAAGGGTATGGATCGTCATGTAGACACAACCGAATGATAGTTACTCGAGTGACTGTCTCCACCTTCTCTGGTTCAAGGATTCAATGTCGTTCAATAGAAGGTAAAATACCGTTTTTATACATACCCTTAATACTTATTGTGTTTGGGTGGTCTCCGTCCCGGACCCTTGTTACGGTCTTTACGTCTGTTTCCTCTCTCGTTATTCCAGACTTATCGTTCCCTTTCCCGAAGGGTCCACCGCGATTATCATTTCTTGGATGAACGGTTACCTTATCTGTACATTCTCAACGACCAAACTAGGGATTCAGTCCTTCTAGGAACCTCCTCCCATATCGTTGGATGAGGTCATAAGAACGGAACTCTTAGAGTACCTGTTTTCTCGGACCATCCGACGTCAGGTACCCGAGTGTCGGCCGATGTTGACTTCGTTGACTCGTGTGTGCGTGTGTTTCATACAAATATTACCTTTTCCTTTGTAAAAGGATGGACTCCGGAGAACGAGACACATATTATGGGGTTCCCTTTTAACGTTTATGATCACGAATTTTGAAAGATTTACTTGGTTCTAATAACAAACGTTTATGTAATACCTCTGTCGAGACCATCCTCCTCCGTCCTTCTACTTTGGTTTATTAGATTACCACTCAGAAAAGGAAAAAGTTTTGCGACCCAGACATTTCATTCACTTAGTAAAAATTTATGTGAAGGAATTTTTTTTCACCTCTGTTCTTCTTACTTTCATCTGCAATACGATACTCTTACGTCGACTTAAACTCTCTATGTGTTCCCTGTTAGTGTGAGGTTGTTTTCCGTTCTTCGGTATTGATACATATATAAAGAAAAAACGGACCCTTTCTTTTCTTACTTCTATAGATTTTCGTCAAGACCAAATGTACGACAGAGGTTTGCAGAGTCGAACACATCACGGGTCTCCCTACGTTCGAACCCCTTTCATTTTGTTACTTCTTGAATCCTCTGTTTCTTTTTTTTTAGTCACTACAAAGACAACAGTTATTGACGAATCCATTCACCTAAGTTGTCTTCAAATTTAAAGATTTCGAACCCCACTTTTACTTATGTCATGTTAGTTACATTGAATCGTAAAACATAAACCTGAACCAGGTACACTCATAAGTACCAACCTGATAAAATTCTGTCTTAAGATCGTTGTCTTCAGGGTTCTGACTGACCTTTTTCCGAGCCACCTATGACGTCGTTAATAGTAGACCTTTACTGAGTTTCTGTTCCCACAAAATAAACAAACCAAACTTAAAGGAGATGAACGGAGAAAGAGTCTTCCTATCATATTTCATATACGTCGTTGTACTAAAAACTTCGTGCTAAACGACCTTTGAACTCCGTGGGGTGAGGTCATGAGAACGGACCTTTTAGGGTACCTGTCTCGGACCCCCCGACGTCAGGTACCCCAGCGATTCTCAACCTGTGCTGACTCACTGAAGTGAAAATGAAAAGTGAAAATACGTAACCTCTTCCTTTACCGTTGGGTGAGGTCACAAGAACGGACCTCTTAGGGTCCCTACCCCCTCGAAACACCCGACGGTAGATACCCCAACGTGTCTCAGTCTGTCCTGACTTCGCTGAATCGTCGTCGTCGTCGTCGTCAGATAGTGCTTTCTATCAACTAATAAAATAACACACTGGGACTCAGTCGAAGTGGAGATTGGTGAGGGAGTGAACTCTTTAATTTTAGGTCTATCTCGATCGACGACCGTCTTCATTGAACGGAGAATCCAGATTCCTCTGATTAGGAAAGAACGAACTTTAAGTTCATTACGGAGAGGACCCCGTCTACAGGATGTCTCCCAGAGGTAAGAATACTGGGTAACATTATTATAGAACAACGGTAATCCGGGTATCTCAGTATTGAGCAGTACAAGGCCTTTCTCTTTCTGTCTCAAACTGGGATCTTCCTTTATTGAATATATGGTTTTTTAACGTTTTAAAATGATTGCATGTATCTATGTGATCATAAGGATAGATATATATTAGTATATATAATCATTAATATAATATATCAACCGTTATAATATATTAATACATATATTATACCGTATAAAATATTTTATATAGTATAAAATATTTTAATATATATTATATCATTATCATATATTAATCATTATATATTATTATCTGTTATAGTCATTATATATAGGTATATATAATCAAATATATTTATACATATACATATCCGAAGGGACCACCGAGTCTTCATATCTTAGACGGACGTCACGTCTTCGGTGTCCTCTGAGTCCAAACTAAGAACCCAATCCTTCTAGGGAACATCCTCATGTACCGTTCGGTGAGGTCATAAGAACGGATCTCTTAGAGTTGCTGTCTTCTCGGACTACCCCGCGTCAGGTATCCCAGTGTTTCTCAGTCTGTGTTGTCATCACTGAGTCGTACGTATGTGTGTGTGTGTGTGTGTGTATATGTATATGTATATGCATATACATATGTATATGTGTATGTATATGTGTGTATAAATGTATGTATATATATATATATGTGTGCACATCTATACTTGGACTTTGGTTTGTCTGATATTAGAACTTAGTTCGATTTAAATAACTATACTCATGTGAATGGACTCTTGACCCCAAGTCACGACATTGAATACACCGACCTTCACAGAGATTGTCAAATGAACCAAGAACTGATTTAGAGAAAAAAAGGTCGATGGTGTTAGTGTTACAGTCAGTAGTGTCAATTCCAGACCCAGTTTCCGAATAGGTACCTGATATACAGATTACTCAGAAGATTTGATAAAGACTGGTAGTGTCAAACAGTTGGGTCTCTTACGAGGATCAACTAAAGAGGACTGAAACAGTTTCATTGTAGGACGGTGAGGGAGTTATCTAATAAAGTCGTTAACTACTCGTTCTGAAACTCTTATTTAGTACTCACCGTATGACATGGTAAGAAAGTATTGTTAAAATACACCCACTCCTTGGTAATTTAATCGTCAGAAATGGACTTGTAACGAAATGTGGACCGTAAACCAAGGAACTACACAGTGATCCAACAGTGATCTAGACACAATATAGTTGTGTGAAGTTCAAAGTTTAGGGAATCTTATACGAGGAGGGGGTTTTTTATAAGATGGTGTGTTTTATTTGACCGAAACACGTCAGAAGAGAACTCAAGAAAAGTCATCAGACGTATTTGAGACTAAGGTTTGTTCGGGAAATTTAAACCCTCGGTACAGATTGAGTAAAAGATCAAAGTAGAGACTTGTCTTATGAATAATGTATCTCCTTAAGTCACCTTAATTTGTCGTAATATCGTGGAAAATTGAATGTACTCAAAGTTCGTATACCAGAGACCTTTCTCCTTCTTACTTTCCTTCCTACTACTTCCTTAGTCGTTGAAACATCATGTCTGTTCAGAGGGTAGGTAAGACGACGTACGTATGTAGATGGCTCCCTCTGTCGTTCTCTCCTATTAACTCTAAAGACTCACTCACACTTCACAGTCCACACAAAAAGAAGACAAAGATGTTTGAGTCCCATACCAGTACAGTGACTCGACGTACTAAAGATGGAATTTTATAAGTATAAAAAGTATGTCCTACTCGTGTCTAGTTTCAGTTTATACGGTGAGTAACGAGTTAGTTTTTTATTATTAAAAGACAAGATTGTGGTCTCCATTTGATCTACACGATTTGAAATATTCCCTACACTCGAGTAGAGGTTTCACCGTAAAAGGATTCCCGTAATCAGAGAAATATTGGATCGAAAAGGACAATCAAAATCTAAGGAAAAACGAGGGTCCAGATAGAATCGGGGTAGAAGATGACACAAGACATATAACTCCCTATCCTAGAGGAGGGGGGACGGAAGGTCCATCCAAACCGGTTATCCTCCGAGACCGTCTTGTAACCGCACGACCACCTCTTTTCCGTTTCTGAAGTAGGTAGGGAGTGAGAGGACGGGGGACAGAAACCACCATAATGATCGATACCGACACAGAGGTGACACCACCTTCGAGGGTGACCTGTCGGGGGTGGTACTAAGATCTAGGAAGGTCTTTCGGAGTTAAAATCCTAGACCTTTGTAGTGAAGAGGGGTGGTTTGAAGACTGTGTTGTCACCTTTGTCATACGACACAACAATAAGAGACCTACGGAGGGAAGGAGACAAACCACCGATTCGAGAAAGTAGTGGATACACTGACTAAGGGAAATAATTTAGGGGAGACGACTTTTCGGACATCACAAATATAATAAAGGACGACCTAAGTCTGACCATGTCTTGGATTTGGTGTTGTGTTTTACTCTGACTTTCACCTTCAACGAGTCAGCACAGACTGAGAAACGTTGGGGTACCTGATGTGTCAGGTACCTTAAGAGGTCCGGTCTTACGACCTCACCCATAGGAAAGGGAAGAGGTCCCCTAGAAGGGTTGAGTCCCTAACTTGGGTCCAGAGGGCGTAACGTCCCCCTAAAAATGGTCGACTCGGTGTTCCCTTCGGGTTCTTGTCACCTGACCCATCGGATAGGAAAGAGGTCACCTAGAAGAACTAGGTCCTTAACTTGGTCCTAGAGGACGTAACGTCCACATAAGAAATGGTTGACTCGATAGTCCCTTTGTTAAAAATAAAGAGTACTATTAATAAAAATTTATTCATCCCCTTTTATCTACGAAGTGTCTCCTCATGTCTTTTCTTATACTTGTTTTTATATCGTCTCCCTCATTGAGATAGAAAAGTGAAAAGTGAATACATGACACGACACGACACGAGTCGGTGAGTCAGTACATACTAAAAAAGGTTAGGGTGATCCGAGGAGACAGATACCCTAAGAGTTCCGTTCTTATAACCTCACCAACGGTCCAGGATGGGGTCCCCTAGAAGGGGTGGGTCCCTAGTTTCGATATAGAGTACGTAGAGGACGTAACCGTCCGTCTAAGGAATGGCGACACGGTATAAAGTGAATACTTATAGAATGTTAATAACTCTTAGAGTAGACTCCTATCTTTTAGGGTACATCTTGGGTCTAAGAGAATTTTTATTTATTTATCTATCTCTGTAATTCTTTTTTTTTTAAATTACGGGTGTATGATTCTTTACCCAAAAAAAAATCAGAAAGTAGATTGCGAACTACCAAGTGCACTTAACTTGACTTTCTCGGATTGAATGAACTTAACCTCACTTTCTCGGATGTTCGGATTGACGGGTATTTTTGACATACTAAAACAATCATTTCCGTAAGGGGTAGAACGTCTGAGTCAAAGGAGGTGAGACATTCGATCCTTCCAATCCGATCCAGTCACCGAGAATCTGAAAGCCCCCCTATAGTTCAATAGACTCTTAGATTAGTTTCGATATTTGTAACAGGTCTTTTTACTTGAACCGTCTTTTACAACATATGGTGAAGTCCCTAAGAGCCTAAGAAACTTCAAGTACGTACCCGGAAGTCTACCAGGTACCTGACTACCAAAATTCGGGTACTTGATCTATGATCTGGAGAGGTTTCTAGGTAAATTAGAAAGTCAAAATACCCAAAAGGATATAGTCCAGTCCTTCTATTCTGTCTTCCCTTTACTAAACTCTTCTGACGGTACCAATAGACACTACAAAGGGCTATCTGACTCAACTGTTTCTAAAAGGGTCAGGATCCTGTGTATGAGAAAGAGTTCACGGACTCTACTCTAGTCGAAGAACTTCAATAGTTGAACGACCGTCCGTGTGTCTCGTACTCCTGACCTCCACGTCCGAACGACACCGACCGTCCGGGTGTCTCGTACTCCTGACCTCCACGTCCGAACGACACTGACTGTCCCTCGTTCCGACGAGCGGTAACGGAGGGAAGAGACACTTTTTCGACCCCTTTTGGGGTTCCCCTTCCGTCTGACGATTATAAAGGTTTAAAGTCGAGTCTTTGTCCTTTGGAATTATTTCGAGTCCAAACTGAGTCGACAAGGATGTCGTAAGTAAACCTTCCGAGAAAGAGATAGAGGGTGAGGGGGTGAGAGAACTGAGGGTAAACATCTGGAGACCAGGGGTAGACAAGGACTTAACGGAAGACGCACCTGTCTATTACGATTTTAGATTATCATTATGAAAGGAGAGTACTTTTCGTCCGTATCAAGACTAGTTTTTCCTTTACGGTTGTTGAGATCTCTCACAATAAACCTATTGTCTTTCTCGTAGTCCAACAACAAAAAAAATTGATACGTTAGTCATGAAATAATTTACGTTATCATAATCATTGTGAACTTTTTATTGTCATATGTTTCCTCGACCTTGATATTAAATTAGTCCGACGTCTTTTACAAACGTGTGTACACTAAATTTTTAATCCGACGAGTACTCTACCCATTAATGTTCTTAAACTGGTTGTCCAATGTCTGATCTTCTCGTAGTCAAAATATAAATAAATTTGAATTTTTGACGACCGAATTAATAAAACGAAACGGTGTCATTTACATACATTAAAATTCTCAAAATAAAAGTTCACATCCAACATACTTTATCGACTGTCACTGTTACAACTCGAAGTCCTCTGGACTCGAAATTCAGACGGTAATTCATAAACATACTGAAGTCTATTGAATTTCAGAGTTCTGACCCTATTTAATGAAGACTTAACATAAGGTCAAGGTTTTTAGGATACTAAACCCGTCGCAAAGAGTTTTATATAAAACCCCTTGTAATCGGGAGTTATACCCGAAGGGATACCCCGAGTCTGTCATTTTTTAAACGGACGTTACATCCTCTGGGACCAAGCTAGGGACTCAGTCCTTCTATGGTACCTCTTCTCTTACTGTTGGGTCAGGTCATTGGACCGGACCTTTTAAAGTACCTGTCTCTTCGGACCTGTCGATATCAGCTACTCCAGTGTTTCTCAGTCTGTGCTGTCACTGATTGTATTTGTGTCGGAAACCATACAAGGAAGTTTTATTTTTCACATAACTGAAACCCATTAGGATATTTGGAGAAGGGTAGAAGTAGAATAGGGAATTTCTAAGGAATATGTACACTTGTATAATTTTCAGTACTCTCCCCTCCGCCAGGATTCTACCGTCTCCTTATCCTACCCCTCTGGTGAAAGAGGGGATGTTTAAGTAGTTTTCTTGTAAATTTGCGACTCATTTACGGTGTTTTGTTGAAGACTTACGACCGTCTTCTGTAGTCCGTGGGTCTTTTCGTCGGGTAACAGAAGTTTTTCTCCATCCTTTTTTATATTTTCTGTTTTAATTTTTCTCTCTTCAAAGGTTTGTGGTCCTTTGTGAGAGTGACGGTTCAGAGACCTCTCGGAACCTTCGTGTCTCCCGTTGCATTGTCCCTCTTTTTTATTTATTAATTAATTTTAGGTGTCTAATGCTCGGGTTGCCATTGAGGGGGTCACCTCTTCGACGTGTCTGCGGACGTAGACGGTGATCGTCGTCCCTGACCCGTCCCTCCACGTCCGACGTAACGAATCTCATTCCTAGTCCGGGTTTACGGGGCTCACATTAGTCTCGTTTGATTGAACCCGATCGTTTGGTCTGACACCCTATCGATGGTGCACTTTTCGAGATTCTATTCTGTGGCGGTTCTGGCATTTGTCTTGTTTCCTACCTTGTCTTAATCGGCCGACGTCTGGTAGAGGGAGGCCATTGTCCGTCGGTCTCGGTCTTCCCGGTCTTCCTCCGTTAACGTCGGGGTCTCTCTGTAATAGATGGTTTGACGTTCGTCCGAGGAAACGATTGATTCCGAAGAACCCCAAGACCTGTCAGTAGTAGGTGGGCTCTTCCACGTGGTCAGCATGTGGGTCTTTTGGCTCGTCGCCCCTACCCTCTCCACTATTCAGTGTCGCTGACACGTACGGGTTGTGGACTCGATGAGACTGGACCCTTCCCGTGTTTTGCGTCCGGGTCACCTCAGACGTGGAGACTCCTGATGGACTCACGGACTCGGACTCGCCGAATCTGGACCCTCCGCGTACGTCGGGTCCCGGCCGGAACCTGCCAAGGGTCGTCTTATTGAATCTCGGACTCGTCACACACGGCGCTCACCCCCGTCCGGGTCACACCGACTCTGTGACGTTCGTGTACGGTCACAATAAACAAACGTCGTAGGGAGGGAGGGGTGTCGCGCTGACTTGTTCGCTCGGAATTTTTTCACAGGTAGCGACGGGGGGAACACAGTCCCGTCTTTAGTCTGTGACTTCTCTGGTCGTTTATGTTCTTCGATTTTGTCTCCCTTGGCGGAACCTTCACTGTCCACGTTATCTAATTTTGGGACAACAATCATGGATGATGTATCCTTCCTCGGATATCTAGAACTCTTTATATTCGGTCTGGTTCCTTGATAGGCTTTTACTTGACTGGGGTGTGACGGGTGTTTTTGTGGTCTCTTTCAGGATCCATATAGAAATGATAAAATACTAGTAAGAAAAAGAAGAGAAAAAAATGAAAAAAATTAAAAATTCAGGAGATAATGAGGAAATTAGAAGTAAAAATATTAGATGATAATGAAATATTTTTTCTACAATAAAAGTTTCGTTTGAAGTATAAAAAATTTATTAAAAACACTGAAAAAAAAAGAAGAAAAGAAATTATAAAATAAAAACTTTTAGGTTGGAGATGAGATCTAAAAATTAGAAACGAAATACCATCAATAATAGTTAAAACATGGTAATTTTTGGGTTGGAAGTCATGGGTAAAAATGAACCCTAGTTCTAATGACCGAACTGACGACAGAGGAGGAAACCTGAGAGGAAAAAGAGGTGGTCCAGTGGAGACAGAGGAGGGAGGGGGAAGAGAAGAGATGGGTTGAGACACTTTGAGACACACAAGGTCTACCACCTCTTGTGAATCCCTTGACTAATAACCGACCTAGACAGAGAGAGGAAAAGTAAAGGGGGAAAATAGGAGGACCGGTGGAGACGGAGGAAGGAGGGAGAAGAGAAGAGACATATTGAGACACTTGTAGAGACTCGCCAGGTCTGACACCTCGTGTGTATTCCTTTACTAATGACCGATCGAACGAGAGGGGAGAAAACTAAGGTGGAGTAGAGTAAACCCAGTGGAGATTTAGGGAGGAGGAAGAAGAGAAGAGGTACATTGAGACACTTGGAGAGACCCACAGGGAGTGCCATCTCTTTGAAAAGTAGAAATTGGATCTACAAAATAGTTTCCACGACATATCTTCCTCTTCAGAACTCTGATGACATTTTTATTCTTAATTTTGGTCTTCGTCCTCCGAATTCAGGTTTAGGACTCTTGTAGTCTCTTGAGGACTTACGTCCCTTGTAATTAACTGTCCTCGAGTAGTTTGTAGAGGTATGGATGTGACTTTGATTCGTGGTGGGTTCCCGGTTGTTCAAGAGGTCCTTGTGTCCTTGTGTCGGAACTCGAAGTTATATGTCCGACGGGTTTCAATGTGGTTTTGGTAACTGTAGAGTATTGAATAATGACCCGTGAAGTAACGTGAGGTCTCTCTTCTTTAGGTCCAGGTGGGTGGTCTTGTGGCTGTGTTCGAAGGGATTAGTTCTTTGGAACTGTTCAGTGACTATGTTGGGGTGGGTGTCGCTCCTTTGAGGTGTTATTTCTCTTTAGGTGTTTGAAGGTCTTATGTCTTTCGGGTGAGGTTTGAGTTGTTATATTGGTTCTACTTCTCTGTCTCCTTATGGGTTGTCCATTTCCTTGTCCTATTTACGGGTGGCTTGGTTTGTTTTCTCCTTCTCTATCCCTTAGATGGACTATTTCTTAAGGCTTATTACTATCACTTTTACTAGGTTTTAGAATTTTAGTTTTACCTTAGTGTCTATTTGTCGGGTCTCTGTTCCTGACTCTTCTACGTTCTTTCCAAATTGTCCTGGATCTTCTTTATTTTTTCTCAGTTATATATTGCTTATTACGTTATTTACTCTAGTCTTTGTGAGACCTCCGTTGTTTATCATCTTATTGCCTCCGTCTTCTATCCTAATCACTTCATCTTCTATCTTACCATCTTTATTTACTTAGTATTTCCCTTTTTCTTTTTGCTTAATTTTCTTTACTTCTGTTAGAGTCTCTGGAGGTCCTGTTATACTTTACGAGGTTATAATCTTAGTATCCTCAGGGTCTTCTTCTTCTGTTTTTCTTGTTGGTACTCTTTTATGAACTCCTCTATTATCAACTTTTGAAGGGATTTTACCCCTTCCTTTATTAGTGGGTTCAGGTTCTTTAGGTCTCTCAGGGTTTGTCCTATTTGGGTTCCACTTTGTGGGGTTCTGTGTATAATTAGTTTAATTTTTTCTAGTTTGTGCTTCTTGTTTATAATTTTCGTCGTTCCTTTTTTTTTTTATTGTGTGTTCCCCTAAGGGTATTCCTATTGTCGACTAGAAAGTTATCTTTGAGAAGTCCGGTCCTCCCTTACCGTTCTGTATGAATTTCACTACTTTCTTTTATTGGATGTCGGGTCTAATGACATGGGTCGTTCCTAGAGTAAGTTTCTACTTCCTCTTTAGTTTTCGAAATGTCTGTTCGTTTTCGACTCTCTTAAGTCGTGGTGGTTTGGTCGAGAGGTTGTTTACGATTTATTATGAGAGATCTGTCCTTTGTGTTGTTCCCACATATTTGGACTTGGATTTTGTTATTTCATTTACCGTTACCCTAGTATGAATAGTTATTAATGGAATTCGTATTTACCCAACTTACGACGTTGGGTTTCTGTTTCGGACCGACTTACCTATGTATTTGTTCTGGGGATATATACAACAGATGTTCTCTGGGTGGAGTTTTGTTCCCTGTGTATGTCTGACTTTCACTTCCCGACCTTTTTCTATAAGGTACGTTTACCTTTGGTTTTCTTTCGTCTTCATCGTTATGAGTATAGTCTATTTTATTCTGAAATTTTGTTTCCGACACTTTTCTCTGCTTCTTCCTGTGATGTATTACTAGTTTCCCAGTTAGGTTCTTCTTCTATATTGTCAATATTTATATATACGTGGGTTGTATCCTCGTGGTGTTATACATTCTCTTTACGATTCTTCATACTTTCCCCTTTAATTGTTATTGTGTTATTATTACCCTCTGAAATTATGGGGTGAGTGTAGATACCTATCTAGTTGATTTGTCTTTTGATTGTTTCTTTGTGTTTGAAATGTACTATGTTATCTGGTCAATCTAGATTAACTATAGATATCCTGTAAAGTGGGGTTTTGTTACTTAAAGTGGAAAAAGAGTTCACGTGTGCCTTGGAAGAGGTCCTATCTAGTGTGGGACCCGGTATTTAGATCGGAACCATTTAAGTTTTTTTGACTTTAGTAAGGTTCGTTGAAAAGTCTGGTATTACGTCATTCTAATCTAGAGTTAATGTCTTCTTTATGATAATTTTTAGGGTTGTATACCTCCGATTTGTTGTCTGAAGACTTATTGGTTGTTTAGTGTCTTCTTTAGTTTTTTCTTTAGTTTTATACGTATCTTTGATTACTTTTACTTTTGTGTTGTTGGGTTTTGGACACCCTGTGACATTTTCGTCACGATTCCCCTTTCAAGTATCGTTATGTCCGTATGGAGTTCATTGTTCTTTTTTCAGTTTATTTATTGGATTGAGATGTGGATTTCGTTGATCTTTTCCTTCTTTACCTCTTGGGGTCTCAATCATCTTCCTTTCTTTAGAATATTTAATCCCGTCTTTATTTACGTTTTCTTTGTTTTCTCTGGTGTCGTTTTTAATTGTTTCGTTTTTGAACAAGAAACTTTCCTATTTATTTTAACTGTTTGGTAATCGGTCTGAGTAGTCCTTTGTGTCCCTCTTTTTAGTTTAGTTATTTTAATCTTTACTTTTACCTCTCTAGTGTTGTCTGTTGTGTCTTTATGTCTCCTAGTATTCTCTGATCATAGTCGGTAATATACGGTTATTTTACCTGTTGCACCTTCTTTACCTGTTTAAGAATCTTTTCATGTTAAAAGGTTTTGACTTGGTCCTTCTTTGTCTTTTAGTATTGTCTGGGTAGTGTTCGTGCCTTTAACTTTGACATTAATCTTTGGAAGGTCGTTTGTTTTCGGGTCCAGATCTACCGAAGTGTCGACTTAAGATGGTTTTTAAAGCTCTTCTCGATTGTGGATAGGGTGAGTTTGTGAAGGTCTTTTAACGTCTCCTTCCATTTGAATGTTTGAGTAAGATACTCCGGTGGTAGTGGGATTATGGTTTTGGACTGTTTCTACGGTGTTACTTTCTTTTGATGTCCGGTTATAGTGCCTACTTGTATCTACGTTTTTAGGAATTGTTTTAAGATCGTTTTTCTAGTATGTGGTACTCGTTCACGTGAAATAGGGTCCCTACGTTCCTAAGAAGTTATAGGCGTTTAGTTAGTTACATTATGTTGTGTAATTGTTTAACTTTTGATTTTCGGTATACTAATAGAGTTATCTGTGTCTCTTTCGGAAACTGTTTTAAGTTGTAGGTAAATACTATTTTTGAGAGGTCTTTCGTCCTTATCTTCCTTATATGGAGTTGTATTATTTTCGATATATACTGTTTGGGTGTCGTTTGCAATAGGAGTTACCACTTTTTAACTTTCGTAAAAAGGATTTCAGTCCTTGTTTTGTTCCCACGGGTGAAAGTGGTGATGATAAGTTGTATCAAGACCTTCGAAACCGGTGTCGTTAGTCTCGTCTTTTTCTTCATTTTCCTTAGGTTTTACTTTTTCTTCTTCATTTTGAGAGTGACAAACGTCTACTGTACTAGGAGATGTATCTTTTGGGATTTCTGAGGTGGTCTTTTAATGATCTGGATTAGTTACTTATATCATTTCAACGTCCTATATTTTAGTTGTGTGTCTTTAGGGAACGTAAGGATATGTGATTATTACTCTTTTATCTTTCTCTTTAAGTCCTTTGTTAAGGTAAGTGGTAACGTTACTTTTCTTGTTTTATGAATCCTTATATTGTTGGATTTCTTTGATTTGTGGATATATATCTTTTGATATTTTGTGATCACTTTCTTTAGTTTCTCCTGTGATTATCTACCTCTTCATATGGTACAAGTACCTAGTCTTCTTAGTTATATCACTTTTACTCATATGATGGGTTTCGTTAGATATCTAAATTACGTTAGGGATAGTGCGATGGTCGCCATAAAAAGTGTCTCGATCTTGTTTATTAAAGTGTTAAACATACCTTTATGTTTTTTGGAGCTCTTCAGTTTCGTTAGAACTCCTTTTTCTTACCTTGACTTCCTTAGTTGGATGGACTGAAGTCCGAGATGATGTTTCGGTATCAGTAGTTCTGTCATACCTGACCGTGTCTCTGTCTTTATATCTAGTTACCTTGTTTTATCTTTCGGGTCTTTATTTAGGTGTGTGGATACCTGTGGAAGCCTCTTCCGTTACCGTGGGGTGAGGTCATGAGAACGGACCTTTTAGGGTACCTGTCTCCTCGGAACACCCGACGTCAGGTACCCCGGTCATTCACAGTCTGTGTTGACTCGCTGAAGTGAAAGTGAAAAGTGAAAGTATGAAACCTATTCCTTTACCGTTGGGTGAGGTCACAAGAACGGACCTCTTAGGGTCCCTGCTCCCTCGGACGACCCGACGGTAGATACCCCAGTGTATCTCAGTTTGTGCTGACTTCACTGAATCGTCGTCGTCATACCTATGGAATAGAAACTGTTTCCTCCGTTCTTATATGTTACCTCATTTCTGTTAGAGAAATTGTTCACCACGACCCTTTTGACCAGTTGGTGAACATTTTCTTACTTTGATCTAGTGAAAGATTGTGGTATGTGTTTTTATTTTAGTTTTACCTAATTTCTAGATTTACATTCTACTCTTTGATGTTTTGAGGATCTCCTCTTGTATCCGTTTTGTGAGAGACTGTATTTAGTGTCGTCCTAGGAGATACTGGGTGGAGGGTCTTATGACCTTTATTTTCGTTTTTATTTGTTTACCCTAGATTAATTTTAATTTTCGAAGACNTGTTTCCTTTGATATTCGTTCCACTTTTCTGTCGGAAGTCTTACCCTCTTTTATTATCGTTTACTTCGTTAACTGTTTCTTAATTAGAGTTTTTATATATTCGTTGAGGATGTCGAGTTAAGGTCTTTTTATATGATGGGTTAGTTTTGTACCCGGTTTATTGATTTGACTGTAAAGAGGTTTCTTCTGTATGTCTACCGATTGTTTGTGTACTTTTCTACGAGTTGTAGTGAATAATAGTCTCTTTACGTTTAGTTCTGGTGTTACTCCATGGTAAAGTACGGTCAGTCTTACCGACGATAGGTTTTCAGATGTTCGTTATTTACGACCTCTGCCACACCTCTTTTCCTTGGGAGAATGTGACAACCACCCTTACATTTGATCATGTCGGTGATACCTCTTGTCACACCTCTAGGGAAATTTTTAACGTTTATCTTGACGGAATACTGGGTCGTTAGGGTGACGACCCGTATGAGTGGTTCCTTTGGTCTTAACTTTCTCTGTGCACATGGGGTTATAAGTAGTTTCGTGACAAATATTATCGGTCCTGTACCTTCGTTGGATCTACAGGTAGTCGTCTGCTTACCTATTCTTTCGACATCATGTATATGTGTTACCTCATAATGAGTCGGTAATTTTTCTTATGTAAACTTAGTCAAGATTACTCCACCTACTTTGACCTCGGATAATAGATCTCACTTCATTCGGTCTTTCTTTTTGTGGTTATGTCATATGATTGTGTATATATACCTTAAATCTTTCTACCATTACTATTGGGACATACATTCTGTCGTTTTCTCTGTGTCTACATATCTTGTCAAAAAACCTAAGACACCCTCTCTCTCTTCCCCCCTACTAAACCCTCTTACCGTAACTTTGTACATATTATAGTATATTCTTTACTTAGCGGTCAGATTTAAGTTACGTCCTATGTCCTACGAACCCCGACCACGTGACCCTACTGGGCCTCCCTACGACCCGCCCCCCCTCCACCCTCCCCCCAAGTCCTAACCCTTATATACATGTGGGCACCACCTAAGTACAACTACACACCGTTTTGGTTATGTTGTCATATTTCATTTTTTAATTATTATTATTATAAAAAAACTTTTTTTTCTTTTTCTTTTCAGTACTCTTTGAAATATTTCTTCCCCCGTTCTCCGAAGGGACCACCGTGTCACCATTTCTTAGGTGGACGGTCACACCTTCAGTACTCAAACCTGGGATTAGGTCCTTCTAGGGTGTCCACCGTCTCGTTGATTTCGGGGACACGGTGTAGATAACTCAGACACGAGATCTCGGACCCTCGGGGTTGGTGACTCGTGTACACGGAGTTGATGACTTCGGGTGCACGAGATCTAGGGTACACGGGGTCTCGGGTACGAAACGTTGTTCTCTTCAGGGACGTTTTTCTTCGACCACACGGTGGAAGTGAGTAGTGGTGACCTCTTTCGGACACGTCGTTGTTTCTGGGTCGTGTCGGTTTTTATTTATTTATTTTATTGAAAATTTTTTTCTTCTTTTCTTCTTCTTTGTACGGAGCAAAAGAAATCAAATAGTAAAGGATTTACTTAAACTGGAGTCTTCAGAAAGATGGAAAAGTACCAGGTGCCTTGTCTGTAACTCTTTGTAACGAGTTGTGTAATCGTTTATGAAACCACCATCTTTTAATAAGAGTTTTCTCACCTTGACAATCTTAAACCTTCCTCTATCTGTAAAGATCTATTTATTTACCTTTTATTTACATTTATTTACCCCTTTCTAGATCGTAAGACACTGGACTTCAGTCACGATTAGTTGAGTTTCCCAGAGGTCACCTATGAAACTACTTTATAATTTGACAATTGACCCTAATGTATGTTGACTTTGGCCTTCCTGACTGACCCTCCCCTCCCTGTAAAGGTCGTCTATTGAACCGGTGGAAGGTGAGACGTCAATCGTCGATCGGTTCGAGACACCACTGACTGGAGGACGTGTATTATGAAAGTCTCGTATACGTTCACTCAGTCTGAAAGATTTGAGTCATTTTCGGAATCGTCTATAATCAAAGGATCCCAATGACGTTGTTTTACGGTGTTTGACCCACTTAATTTTGTTGTCTTTAAATAACAGTATTAAAACGTACGATCTTTAGATTTCAGTTCCACAGTCATCCCGGTACGAGGGAGACTTTGGTCTCACGCGTACGTTCCCACGAGTCAACGAGTCAGTACAGGCTGAGAAGCGTTGGGGCACCTGACATCTAGTGGTCCGAGGAGACAAACACCTTAAAAGGTCCGTTCTTATGACCTCACCCAAAGGTAAAGGATGAGGTCCCCTAGAAGGGTTACGTCCCCAGTTTGCGTGTTGTGAACGCAGAGGACGTAATCGTTCGTCTAAGAAATGGAATTTAAGGAGAGGGATCGAAGACCACCAAACTGGTGTTGGAGACTCCAAAAGACCGAACACCAAGATAGTGAGGTAGAAGTGTACCACGAGAGACACACAGAGAGGGAAGTGCACCGATATTCCTGTTGTAAGTCTAACTTAATCCCTGGGTAGGACGAGGGTATACTGGAGTAGAAATATAAATGTTGTTAAGATAAAGGTTTACCCAAGTGTAAGATTCTAGATCCTCAATCTTGAAGTTGTATAGAAAACCCTTCTTGTGTTAAGTTATATATTCTTCTGAGAGCTTAAACGATCTAGATACTAGAAATTCTTCTAGTATTTCTAGAAGAATGTCTTCCGAAAGAGTTCTAAAGATCAGAAGAACACCATAAATAACTGAAGAGTCGGATAAATATATATTAATAAAACGTCCAATAACTGAAATTTGAGAGTAGATCTCATACTATATAGAATTTAAATTGACTAACACTCTCGTTGATTCATATAGTGGAAAAAAAAGTGATTTGTATTTCGTGGAACCCAAAAGATATAACTGAAAGCGGTAGTTCTTTAGTACTTCTCCGTACTTCCCTTATTATTCTTTCTCACAATTTACAAAAATGAGAACGACACGAAGATTTATTAGTAGAAACTTAAGATAATTTGACCCTTGTAAGTCCACTCTCCAATTCATACATGACGTTTTGGAGTAATTCCTTTGATTCTTTTCTCTCTTGAGGTTTTTCGGAAGATTTGGACACTACGAATCAGTGTCTTACATCTGTAGATCGGATGTTATCGGTTGTAATGGCTTTACTTGGTACACTTGTGTCTCGTAGTTCTATGGTAACAAAAACAAATCAGTGATTCAACACAGACTGAGAAACGTTGAGGTACCTGATATCGGACACCTTAAAGGGTCCGTTCTTATGACCTCACCTAACGATAAAGGAAGAGGTCCCGTAGAAGGAGTGGGTTTCTAGCTTAGATGTAGAACGCAGAGGACGTAACCGTCTACCTAAGAAATGGTCCCTCGGTGGTCACCTAAGAAATGGTCCCTTCGGGTGTCCATGGTAGTGGTGTCTAGTTTACGTCTTGAGAGTAGTAGAAAAAAGAGACTTACGGGAAAAGGGTAAACGTAAACGAAAGATAAAGACGTGTCGTTTAGTATTGTTTAAATAGTCGATTTTCGTTGTACTTACAGAATAGAGTGTCAAAGACAACCAGTTCTTAGGTCCTTACCGTATATGGACATAAGAAACGAGTCCCAGAGTGATCCCACTTTAGTGTCACAGTTGGTCCCGAAGTCAAGAGTGGATGTCTTGTCCTAGGAGAAGATCTGAGTAATCAACAACTGTCTTAAGTAAAAAAATATCAACATCCTGACTCTAGGGAGTACAGGACTAGCGACAATCGATCCCTGGTAAGGAGCACTCCGGTGGGGACAAGGAGTGGTGCACTGGTGGTAACCGTGAAGTGTTGTATCTACAAATGAAAGAAGTTTCGGTAAGCGTCGTAAAGAGAGACTGAGGAATGAGAAATAAATAAAAAAAAAAAAACCTGAATTAGTTCCAAAAGTAATCTCGGATAAAAATTACTTTACGTCGAATAAGGTCCTGATCTTGTGTCATATTTGATTTTATACGGATGAGAAATCGGTTTCTTTTGTGAGACGAAAGTGATCCCCGTGTACTAATCCAGTCCGAGTAAGTCCTATCAGAAGGAAAACGATATATTGTACTGTATTAGTGCTCACACTATAGGATATTGTGTCCAAGATGGGTGTAAGTCTCCCCTCCCCCGATAGGTCCGTACAAAGAAAATTAACATAAAACAAAGAGTCTATGAAAAAAAAAAAGTTGTTTAACTTCTAAACACCGGTAGGACTCAACTGGTTCAGATACCCGTGGTAAAAAGGTTGTCGTAAAAGAGTGAAAACAGAGACACAGTGTAAGACCATTAAGAGTGTCATAAGGTTTGGTAACGTAATAATAAAATAAACGATACCACAGATACCAGTCACTAGAGGTTGAAATAATAGTAGTATCAAACCCCCGTGGTGCTTGGTGTGAGTAAATTATACCGTTTGAATTAACTATTTACATACAAGACTACCGAAGTGACTGACCTATAAGGAAGTAGAGAGAGGGAGAGGAGTCCGGACAGAGAAGGGTTTCTGTGTCATTTTAACTTTAATTCAATTATTTACTGTGATGTTATCGGAGATACACGAGTTCACTTTTTTTTTTTTTCAGGGTGTAGAAGTCAAGTCAAGTCAAGTCAAGTCAACGAGTCAGCACAGGTTAAGAAACACTGAGGTACTTAGCGTCGTGTGGTCCGGAGGGACAGGTAGTGGTTGAGGGTCTCAAGTGGGTTTGAGTGCACGTAACTCAGTTACTACAGTACGTCGGTAGAGTAGGAGACAGAAGGGGAAGAGGAGGTTGGGGGTTAGGGAGGGTCGTAGTCCCAGAAAAGGTTACTCAGTTGAGAAGTGTACTCCACCGGTTTCATAACCTCAAAGTCGGAGTCGTAGTCAGGAAGGTTACTTGTGGGTCCTGACCAGAGGGAATCCTACCTGACCAACCTAGAGGAATATCAGGTTCCCTGAGTGTAGAAAATGAAATTTAGTTTTCGATCAAGGAGTTGTATTGTCACGGGAACATTACCTCCACCTCAAACCTCCACCACACCTCGAAGACAAGGTCCCATACTTCTTTGTAGTTCAGTGGAACGGACCTGTCCTCCTTGGGACCTTGTAGGTCTTGGAGAAATAGACCCAGTTCTTCTTAAACGATTTTCTCTCCGATCTCAACAAGTAACGTCCTCTGTCGGACGTCGGTCCTTAAGATCACCGACTAATTGTTATAGTTGACCTTTGGTGACCCACTTGACCTGATGGTCGAAGTCCTAGTTCTGTCACGGGAGAAGTTTTGTTTCACCCCTCCTCCGCGGGGAGTCGAACAGTCCTCACAGACAGACACGCCGGTCTACTGGGTCGTCGAAAGGTGAGGAACACAGAGTCAGATCTATGACTCACGACTGTTCCGTGAGGATGAGGGTTCCGTGAGGACGAGGGTCTGGTGTCACAGAAAGATCCCTTCTACTTATTTGAAGTTATCGACTACCGTCCGAGGAGGGAATACTTTCCATCCCCCATAGAGGTGGAGTCAAAGGGGTCGTCTTCTGAGACGGTAGAGGGGTCACTATAGTAATACCTTGGAGTCAACCCCAAGGGATAAGTCGCGACCGTGCGTGGAGGGTTGTGTGTGTGTGTATCCTCGATGAGAAGGTTGGTGTGGGGAGGAGACAACGGGGTAGGTTCGGGAACTGGGCTGGACGGAGAGGAGTGTGTCCGCTGGTCTACCTGAGGACTCTGGGAGGGGTGGAGGTCGTTTTCCGACGGATGTGCGTCGAGTAAGACGACCCCATCTCCCTTTCTCCCGTATCCGATCTGCAACCAGACCGTCTCTGGACTCACGACCACTCCCCAGTGATATGGAGTCAAAGGAGACGTTGTTGATTGAAAATTTTAAAATAATTAAAATTAACCTCCTATTAATGAAATGTCGTAACACCACCAAAACGGTATGTAGTTATACTTAGTCGGTGTCCACGTGTACACAGGAGGGTAAGACTTGGGGGAGAGTGGAGGAAGGGGTAGGGTCGGTAGACCCAAGAGGGTCTCAAGACCTAAACTCACGGGACGAAGTACGTAACTTGAACGTGACCAGTAGATAAAGTGTATACCGTTATATGGTCGAAGTTACGAGAACAGGGTTTAGTAGGGTAGGAGAGTAAGAGGGCGTCTTAGGAAATATAGACACAAAGAAAAAGACGGAACGTATATCCTAGTAACAATGGTAAAAAGATTTAAGGTAGTCAAGTCAAGTCAAGTCAGTGAGTGAGTACAGGTTGAGAAGGACTGGGGTACTTGGTGTCGTGTGGTCCGGAGGGACAGGTAGTGGTTAAGGGCGGCAGGTGTGTTTGGTTACAGGTAACTCAGTCACTACGGTAGGTGGTAGAGTAGGAGACAGCAGGGGAAGAGGAGGACGACGGTTAGAGAGGGTTGTAGCCCCAGAAAAGTTTACTCAGTTAAGAAGGGTAGTCCACCGGTTTAATAACCTTAAAGTCGAAGTCGTAGTCATGATAGTTACTTGTGGGTCCTGACTAGAGGAAATCCTACCTGACCAACCTAGAGGAACGTCAGGTTTCCTGAGAGTTCTCAGAAGAGATTGTGGTATTAAGTTTTCGTAGTTAAGAAGTCACGAGTCGAAAGAAATCTAAGGTTGAGAGTGTAGGTATGTACTGATTACCTTTTTGGTATTGGAACTGATCTACCTAGAAACAACCGTTTCATTACAGAGACGGAAAATTATAACGACAGATCCGACTAGTATTGAAAAGAAGGTTTCTCATTCGTAAAAATTTAAAGTACTGATGTTAGTGGTAGACGTCACTAAAAACCTCGGGGGGTCTTATTTGAGACAGTGACAAAGGTGACAAAGGGGTAGAAAAACGGTACTTCACTACCCTGGTCTCGGTACTAGAATCAAAAGACTTACAACTCGAAATTCGGTTGAAAAAATGAGAGGAGAAAGTGAAAGTAGTTCTCCGAGAAATCATGAAGAAGTGAGAGACGGTATTCCCACCACAGTAGACGAATAGACTCCAATAACTATAAAGAGGACCGTTAGAACTAAGGTCGAACACGAAGAAGGTCAGGTCACAAAGAGTACTACATGAGACGTATATTCAATTTATACGTCCCACTGTTATATGTCGGAACTTCATGAGGAAAAGGATAAACCTTGGTCGGACAACAAGGTACAGGTTAATATTGATAACAAAGGACTGGACGTATGTCTAAAGAGTCTTCCGTCCATCCACCAGACCATAACGGTAGAGAAAGTCTTAAAAGGTGTCAAATAACGCTAGGTGTGTCAGTTTCCGAAACCGTCTTTCACTACAAAAAGACCTTGAGAGAACGAAAAAGTTACTAGGTCGTCTACAACCGTTAACCTAGAGACGAAGGAGACGGAAAAGATTTTGGTCGAACTTGTAGACCTTCAAGTGTCAAGTACATAACGACTTCGGACCGAACCTCTTAAAATTCGTAATGAAATGATCGTACACTCTACTCACGTTAACACGTCATTAAACTCGCAAGAAATCGTAACGGAAAGAAACCCTAACCTTACTTTTGACTGGAAAAGGTCAGGACACGGGTGACTACTCAAAAGATTTAAACGACCGTATAACTCACGTCGTGAAAGTGTCGTAGTTGAAAATCCTAAACTTTGTCGAGTTGACCTTAAGGTAGTGGAGGTGATCGAAACAAGTATCACTACGAAGGATTCCGGGTGGACTGAAGTGTAAGGTTCTACAGAACGAGATCCATTCACTAGTGTGGTAGTACTAATAGACCCAACACTTCTAGAAAAAAACATGTCAGGAAGACACATGAGAACGGTGGAGAAGAACGATAGAAGACGAAGGCAATCCAGGGATGGTAAAGATAAGAAATAACTCGTGTACTAGGGAACTATAGAGATTAAAAGAACTTCTTTAGAGATCAGAAAGGGTAAGACAACAAAAGGAGATAAAGAAACGTAACTAGTAACTTCTTCCGAAAGAATACAGAGGAAAGATCAGAAACTTTGAGACGTAAGTTTACCCATATAGAAAGGAAAAGAGGCAACGAAAAGTGGAGAGAAGAAAAGTGTCGATAAATATTCCGGAGGGGTCTGTCGGTAAAACGAAAAAACGTAAATAAAAAGAACCCTACCAGAACTAAGGACAGAGGACATGTTACAGTGCTTAGAGGTAGGTATCAAGTAGTCCGTGAGACAGAGAGTGTTGATCAGGGAATTTAGATAAAAAGTGAAGGTGACATATCAGTATTCCCTAAACTAAAACCAGTATATACTTACCAGATCACCAAAAGAGGTGAAAGAAGTTAAATTTAGACTTAAACCGTTATTCCTCAAGTACTAGACTCGGTGTCAGTCGAGGGCGAAAACAAAAACAACTGACATATCTCGAAGAGGTAGAAACCGACGTTTTATATTAGTCATACTAAAGTCACAACTGGTAGACCACTACAGGTAAACATCTCGGAAGAGAACACAACAACCTTCTTTCACAAACGATACTGGTCACGTAAGAGAACCGTCTTGAGATGATCGGAAACAGGACGAAGTAAGCATGAGGTTCGGGTTTGAACGAACAATGAGGTCCATCGAGAACTGAAGGATGAAAACGTAAGGTCAGGGGACATTACTTTTCCTGTAGAGAAAACCCACAATCAAGATCTTCCAGAACATCCAGAAGTATCTTGGTAAGTTGAAGTCGAAGAAGCCGCAATGACCAGTCCCGTATTGAACCTAATGACACTATAACTTACCAAACGGAACCTTTGTTTGTCTCTAGTAAGACAGTAAAAACTCTAAGGTAGGTTCATGACGTAAAACTGAGAAAACAACTGACACTACCGCTGAGGTAAAGAAGACTCCCTAAGAACGGGTATCATCATCTATGTTACCAGTAGACTCAATTTAAGTGGGTAAGGTCAGGTAGAATCAAGTGACTAAGGATCTTACAGCTACAAGTGAGAACAGTAGAGGACAAACTGGTGAACAGTAGAGGTTAAACGGAACTAAATACCTGGATTGTAAGGTCCAAGGATACGTCATAACGAGAAATGTCGTAACTGGAACGAAGATAGTGGTCAGGGTAGGTGTTGACCCACAACAAAACGAAACCGACTTAGGGAAGTAAGAAAGACGTCAATAAAGAGGTGACTAGAGGTAATCGTATAGTCCGTGGTTGGCTGGACCCCTCAAGTAGAAAGTCACAGGATAGAAAGACGGAAAAGTATGACAAGTACCTCAAGAGTTCCGTTCTTATAACTTCACTAAAAGGTAAGGGAAGAAAAAAAATTAAAAAAAAAAAATGAAATAAAATGAAATGTTATGACATAACCAAAACGTTATGTACCTGTATATAGGTGGTACCCACATGTACGTTAGGGTTTGTTCTTGGGGGGAGAGTGGAGGGAGGGGTATTGTAGGGAGACCCAATAGGGGCACGTGGTCGGGGTTCGTACGACATAGGACGTAGCCTGTATCTGACCACTAAGCTAAGAATGTACTATAGAGGGTTTAGTAGGGTGGGAGAGGGAGAGGGAGACTCAGGTTTTCAGGTGATATGTGTAGACACAGAAAAAACGACAGAACGTATGTCCCAGTAGTAACGGTAGAAACATATAAGGTATATATACACAATCATATGACATAACCACAAAAAGAAAGACCGAATGAAGTGAGACATACTAGCCGAGGTCAAAGTAGGTAGAGTAGTCTTGATTAAGTTTACATAAGAAAAATTGTCGACTCATTATGAGGTAACACATATACATGGTGTCGAAAGAATGGGTAAGTAGACGACTACCTGTAGATCCAACAAAGGTACAGGACCGATAATATTTGTCACGACGTTACTTGTAACCCCATGTACGCAGAGAAAGTTAAGACCAAAGGAGCCACACATACGGGTCGTTACCCTCACGACCCAGTATTCCGTCAAGATAAACGTTAAAAAATTCCTTAGAGGTGTGACAAAAGGTATCACCAACATGATCAAACGTAAGGGTGGTTGTCACATCCTCCCAAGGGAAAAGAGGTGTGGGAGAGGTCGTAAATAACGAACGTCTAAAAACCTAGCGTCTGTAGGACTGACCACACTTCACCATGGACTAACACCAAAACTAAACGTAAAGAGATTATTACTCACTACAACTCGTAGAAAAGTACACAAACAATCGGTAGGCATACAGAAAAAACCTCTTTACAGATAAATCAAGAAACCGGGTAAAAACCTAACCCAGCAAATAAAAAGAATTTAACTCAACGTATTCAACGAACATATAAAAACTCTAATCAACAAACAGTCAACAAAGTAAACGATAATAAAAGAGGGTAAGTCTTCCGACAGAAAAGTCGGAATATCAAACGATATCAAAGGAAACAACACGTCTTCGAAAATTAAAATTAATCTAGGGTAAACAAATAAAAACGAAAATAAAGGTCTTAAGACCCTCCACCTAGTATCTCTTAGGACGACATAAATACAACCTCTCACAAACGGATACAAGAGGAGATCCTCAAAATATCAAAGACCAGAATGTAAATCTAGAAATTAGGTAAAACTCAAATAAAAACACACGCCACAATCTTTCACTAGATCAAAGTAAGAAAATGTTCACCAACTGGTCAAAAGGGTCGTGGTGAACAATTTCTCTAACAGAAATGAGGTAACATATAAGAACGGAGGAAACAGTTTCTATTCCACAGGTATACACACACCTAAATAGAGACCCGAAAGATAAAACAAGGTAACTAGATATACAGACAGAAACACGGTCATGGTATGACAGAACTACTGACACCGAAACATCATCTCGGACTTCAGTCCGTTCAACTAAGGAGGTCAAGGTAAGAAGAAAGAGTTCTAACGAAACCGATAAGTTCCAAAAAACATAAAGGTATTCATTTCAACGTCCTATATTTTAGTTGTATGTCTTTAGGGAACGTAAAGATATGTGATTATTACGCTTTCATCTTTTTCTTTAATTCCTTTGTTAAGGTAAGTGGTAACGTTGCTTTTCTTATTTTATGAATCCTTATATAGATGGATTTCTTTGATTTCTGGATATATATCTTTTGATATTTTGTGACTACTTTCTTTAGTTTCTCCTGTGATTATCTACCTCTTTATATGGTACAAGTACCTAGCCTTCTTAGTTATATCACTTTTACTCATATGATGGGTTTCGTTAAATGTTTAAGTTACGTTAGGGATAGTTCGATGGTCGGTATAAAAAGCGTCTTGATCTTCTTTATTAAAGGTAAGGGAAGAGGCCACCTGGTGTAAGAGAGTCTGGAGAGGTGGTACTGGGCAGGTAGAACCCACCGGGGTGTACTGTACCGAATAAAAGTAACTCAATCTGTTCCGACAACAGGTACACTAGTCTAACCGGACAACAGACACTAACACCAAAGACAGACAACGGGAGACTACGGGAGAGAGTCACGGATGGCAGAATGACCCCAAAGAGAATGGAACCTGCACCCCATAGAGAAGTACCGACGAGGTCGTTTCGCCGGTGGCTAAGACTGGAACCTGCACCTCATCGAGGAGAACCGGTGTGAAGACACGGTGGTGTGACTTAAGGTATATATACGTAATTATAAAACATAACCACAAAGAGAGAGACCGAATGAAGTGAGTCATATTATCCGAGGTCAAAGTAGGTGGAGTAATGTTGACTGAGTTTTCGTAAGTAAAAATATCGAATCATTATAAGGTAACACATATACATGGTGTTGAAGGAATAGGTAAGTAGAAGGTTACTTGTAAATTCAACGAAGGTACAGGACCCATAACATTTGTCACGACGTTACTTGTAATCCCATGTACACAGAGAAAGTCAAGACAAAAGGAATCACACATACGGGTCATCACCCTAACGACCCAGTATACCGTCAAGATAAAGGTCAAAAAATTTCTTAGAGTTGTGACAAGAGGTGTCACCGAAATAGTCAAACGTAAGGGTGGTTGTCGCATTCTCCCAAGGGAAAAGAGGTCTAGGAGAGGTCATAAATAATTATCTGTAAAACTACCGTCGGTAAGACTGACCACACTCTACTATGGAATAACACAAAAACTAAACGTAAAGAGACTATTACCTACTACAACTCGTAGAAAAGTACAAAAATAATCGGTAGACATACAGAAGAAACCTCTTTAAAGACGAATCAAGAAACCGGGTGAAAAACTAATCCAACAAGTAAAAAGATCATAACTCGACGTACTCGAAGAGTATATAAAATCTCTAATTAAGAAACAGTTAACAAAGTAAAATACATACTACAATCTTTCACAAGATCAAAGTAAGAAAATGTACATCAACTGGTCAAAGGGGTCGTGGTAAACAATTTCTCTAACAGAAAAGAGGTAACATATAAAAACGGAGGGGATAGTTTCTATTCCATAGGTATCCACGTACCTAAATAGAGACCCCAAAGATAAAACAAGGTTACTAAATATAAAGACAGAAACACGGTTATGGTATGACAGAACCACTGACATCGAAACATCATATCACACTTCAGTCCTTCCAACTAACGAGGTCAAGATAAGAAAAAAGAGTTCTAAAGAAACCGATAAGTTCCTAAAAACACAAAGGTATGTTTAACACTTGAATAAACAAGATCAAGACACTTTTTATGACAACTATCGTACTGTCCCTAACGTTACTTAAATATCTAATAAAACCCATCATATGAGTAAAAGTGATATAAATAAAAAGATTAGGTGTTTGTACCATATATATAGGTAGTTAAACAAACTAGAAACTAAAGAAAGTCGTCACAAAATATCAAAAGATATGTCTCCAGAAAAGTTGTTGATTTAAAAATATCGTAGACTTTTGACCCTTCTGAGAAACAAAAATTGTTACCATTTTCTACAAATAGTTAAAAGTGTTTGTTATGAGCTGTTTTTTCTATTAATATTAACGTTCAGTATCACCTTTGTACTAATTGGATTGTTATATATTATTAATGTATGTTAAACCCTCCAGTTCGTCTCATTACACCATTCACCTTCACGTATGTACGTGCAAAAGTAGGCGGGTCGGTCAAATACACAAAACCAAGCACGTAAATTAAGTAAATGTAAATTCCATTAATAACTACACATACTAGGATGATGGTAAAAGAATTAACAAAACCCAAATAAAAGACATCCAGAAAAGGAATTTTGACCCCTCTAAGAACTACCGTTTTTACATATGAAATAGAGGAGAGGGTGGACGACGTCCTTCTTCCAACTCCCGTCCGTCGTGGACCATCCGTCCTACCGAACCGGGAGGAGGGAAGTAGGAAAGACCTTCAGAACCCGGGGTCAGTTCTCGACCGGAACCCGTTTATTTTCTGAACCAATAAATAACCGTTTTTTTTTTAGTTTTCGATCTTTTCTAATTCGAATGACTCCTTTCGTATAGTTTTCGACTCTGTCCACCTTTCGATCCGAAGAGTACGGTTTGTCGGTCGAACACTTCCGTTTCCTTGTCAATCAAGAACCTCCTTTAATTTTCAAAATGAGTTCACTTGAGTACTTACTATTCTTTCGTTTTATCGGAAGACGATTATACCTTTTTCAAAGTCTTCAGACCTATCTAGTTTGGGCCGTGTTGTAAGGGAATTCGATTTCGACTTTGATCAAGTTCGAGTTTAAGAGAGAGGTCTGACTCTCTCCAAACCTTTAACGTCTTCTTTTGAGACTTCGTTTGTCCAACTAAGTACCCTAAATTCCTTCCTTAGACAGAGGTATTGTGTTTTCACGTCCCACTTCGTCGTTTACGACTACATCTTTGACGTTGTTCAATAGGTCTAGATCGATTCTATTAAGTACTTTCACCGATATGATTTGTTGTCTAAAAGTTACGTTTACTTTATCTGAAGATAACCTTCTTCTACGGTAGATCCTGAAAGTATCAATCTCTCCTCTTCAGTTACGAACTGAAGTTTCGAAGTTTTCTGTTAGACTGAGGGACTAATCTCCAATTACGTCGAGTACTGAAACTCGACTTCGGTTACGAGTAAATGGTAAAGTTTTTAGGATCCCGGGAATTGTTAACACGATTTAGATGAGACGGACACGAGATATTTACTTGTTGTTTCTGACCTACGCTCGTGTAGACAAATGTTGTACCAAATGACTTATAAAATTCGGGTGACAACTTTAGATGAAGAGTCTTTTTTCTTTTCTAAGGAAATTTTTATAATGACAAGTAACTGTTACGTGAACCGGGGTTCTTGAGATTACCTCTATATGTCACTCTAATTACAACAACAATTGTGTCGTGGGTAAGATGTCGGGTATTTAGTTCTTCATTAAAGGTACATGTTCAGAGTAATAAATTCTTTATATAAAGTATTCTGATATCGACGGTTTCTGTCACTAAGGAGACTACCTAGACTCGGTTCAGTTGACCTTTGGAAGACCTTTATAAGTGGTGACATCTACGGTAATTATGTCAGTACTAAGTACTCTTTTCCACGTTTATAGTTATAGTTGATCCTCAAACCTTCTTTAGCTAAAGAGTATGTGATAAAACTAAGTTCTAAAGTAACCTCCTTCATTGACATATACACCACTTTTATCGTTCTCTTGACCTTAATCCTCACTGACTTCTACACAAGTTAGAGTCGTAATTTGAAATCACCCACTCCTCAACGAAGGAAATCTGTTTGCTTCCTTCATCAAAGAACTCTACTTTAGATAAAGACCACTTCTACGATACTTCTAATAACTTTACTGTTACTTCCTAAATCTGATACTGTATTTGAATCTACTATTTCACCGCGTTCCCAAACTCTCCTAACTGAGGTTAAAACTCTCTTAGAGAAGATACCCATTTTACGAATAATTTATCGTGACGTACGATGTCTCTTCAGTAAGTACTTTCTTTCCTAGTTAGTTACGTCTTTTAAAATAACAAAAGAATAAAATTCTATAGTAAAACTTAGTAAAACAACACACTGACTTTGATTATATTATACCATTTATTTGATATGAAGTTGAAAATTTTTTTTGTCTTTAATGGTGTCACGGGGAGGGTTGAAAGTCGATGGTGGTGGGACTAGTCAGTCGTTGGTAATTGTGACTCCGTTCTGAGAGGTGGTCGTTTTAATATTGAGTTTTAATATTGAGTGACTTCAAAGTCTTCTACCAATCGTGACCATTCGTTATTTCGTAATTATAAAACATAATTCCATACATGTAACGTAAAATTTGTATTACGATAAAGTGTGGATTGTCTGGTTTCATATCCCGAAGGGTCTACCGCGTCACCATATCTAAGACGGACGGTTACGTACTCGGTGTCCTTTGTACCTAAGTAAAGGACCCAGTCCTTCTAGGAGACCTCATCCTTTACCTTTGGGTGAGGCCGTAAGAGCGGATCTTTTAAGGTACCTACCTCCTCAGTCCGTCCGATGTCAGGTACCTCAGTGTTTCTCAGTCTGTTCTCACTCACTGACTCGTACGTACGTAACGAGAAAGATCCTAGAAAAAAGTTCTACTTTCATATTATATATGTATTGGGAACGTGTCTTTTTAGGTTTTTTTTAGTACACTGAGTGAAATAACGTCATCAATGAAACAATACCACCAGACCGAGACTTGGACGTTATGGAACTCCCATACGGACATGGTTTCTTTAATAGAATGACAGTTCTTTCAAGATAATGTGTGTTGTCTAAAGGGTTGGACCTCTAGATCCTTTCGCTGATTCTTGGGGGTCTCTTAAATTGAAACCTCCCGTCACCCTAAACTAATGTCTTGAATGCGTCCTGACCCCTTTGTCTGAGAGTGTCCCGTGTTAGTTTTGGAACACACGTGGTCCTGGATTCTCTTTCCTCGTCACTGGGGTGTTCTCTGACTGAGCCTGAACGGATACTCACAGGTCCTCAGAGGTTACCTCCGTATCCAGCCATCACGAGACGACGTCCCAGTCCCCGTGACTCACGTCGACGTACCCGTCCTTGAAAACTTCCTGCAAAGGTTATAGAAGTAATGGAAGTGGTATTAAAACAAATTCCAGTTTATTATCCGTCCCTTGTGTCGGGATGGGTAGTTGTCTTTTAACCTAATTTCTAAATGACTCGTACCGCGACGGGTAGTCTTATTCTGGGTCAAAGGGTAAGTCAGTCAGAGAGGGTAGTCCTTCGAAGGTATTCGGGTAATAGGAATAGGTAGTCTCGCGTTCGTTCGTTCGTTAGCGAGTCAGTACAGTCTGAGAAACACTAGGGTAACTGACATCAGATGGTCCGAAGAGACAGACACCCTAAAAAGTCCGTTCTCATGACCTCACCCAACGGTAAAGGAAGAGGTCTCCTAGAAGAACTGGATCCCTAAGTTGGGTTCAGAGGATGTAACGTCCGTCTGTGAAATCGGAGACTCGGTGGTCCTTTCGTCTATCCTACTTTTGGTGTTAGTGTCTTTTGATTGGTTTGACTAGTGTTCCTGGTGTCGGAACAGACTAAGTTACTTTGATAATCGACAGTACATCCCGGTGGGTTCTACCTACCCCGTACTACCTCTCAAGACTGTTTTACACCAGGTAACCTCTTCCCTTACCGTTTGGTGAAGTCATAAGAACGGAACTCTTGGGGTACTTGTCATACTTTTCGGTTTTTCTATACTGTGATTTTCTACTTAAGGGGTCCATCCATCCACGGGTTATACGATGACCTTTTTTTCACCTTTCTATTGAGGTCTTTCTTACTTCTCTACCTCGGTTTCGTTTTTATTGTGGGTCAATACCCACACTGACCACTACCTTCATTTCAGGTTACTCATTTCTCGTTATAACGCATCCTTGGATCTTACAATCCAGGTGCTTAGTTCCGTTTAATCTTCACCAGTTTGTCCTCTACCGTTCTCACTTGCAGTTGTAAAATCGTTAGTCACTTGATTTTACCTACTCTTACCCACTCAAATCCAGTCTACTAGTAATATAGATGATGACACCCGTTCTTAGGGAATCTTCTTTAACTCATGGGGAGTATCAGTTGTTTTCTCAGACTTTACTTCATGAACCCACGTTAGAGTTTTTGTTATCTTACTAGAGACAACAAAGGTTCCGTTTGGTAAGTCATAGTGTCATTAGGTTCAGATACGGGGTTGGTCATTGTGACTTCTTCGACTTCAACTTATCAAAATACTTCTGGATATTCTGGAAGATCTTGATTGTGGGTTTTTTCTACAGGAATAGTAGTATCCCCTGACCTTGTGTTTTCAGGACCTTAAGTTCTTTACAGACTTTTTTGTCCGTTCAAACCCGAATCTCATGTCTTACTTCGTCCTGTTTGCGATTATCACAAGACGGTTCTCTTACGTGACCAGTATCGTTTGTGGGAGAGGGTTGTTGTGTTCTCTTCTGAGATGTGCACCTGTAGTCTACCAGTTATGACTATAGTCTGACTATATAAGAAACGTCGGTTTCTACCTCTTCGAGATATGTCAGTCGTTTTTATTCTGACCCTCGACTGACACCGAGTCTAGTATTTGAGGAATAACGGTGTAAGTCTGAAGTCAAATTCTTTCATACCTTTTGGTGATCTGGTAAGTATATACTGGATTTAGTTTAGGGAATACTAATATGTCATCTTGACTCTTTATCTAAGTTCCCTAATCTAGACTATCTGTCTCACGGACTTCGTGATACCTGTCTTCAAACACTGTGACATGTCCTCCGTCCTAATTCTGGTAACGGTTCTTTTTCTTTACACTTTTCCGTTTTACCAATAGACTGCTCCTGAATATTTATCGACACTTTTCTTCTCTGTACTTTCCGCTTTCTCTTTTCCTTTCTATTTGGGTAAACTTACGTCTCAAGGTTTCTTATCGTTGTGGAAGGAGTCGCTAGTTACGTTTCTTTATCTCCTTTTGTTATCTTACCCTTTCTGATCTCTAGAGAAGTTCTTTTAATCTCTATGGTTCCCTGATAAAGTACGTTTCTACCTGTGTTATTTCCTGTCTTTACCATACCTGGATTGTCTTCTTCTACAATTCTTCTGCACCGTTCTTATGTGTCTTGAAATGTTTTTGAGAGAAGTACTGGGTCTATTGGTGTTATCACACTAGTGAGTGGATCTCGGTCTGTAGGACCTTACACTTCAGTTCACACGGAATCCTTCGTACTGATACTTGTTTCGATCACCTCCACTACCTTAAGGTCAACTCGATAAAGTTTAGGATTTTCTACTATGACAATTGCACGACGTGAGTTATACGGTCGTTTAAACCTCTTGAGTCGTCACCGGTCTCCTGACCTTTTTCAGTCAAAAGTAAGGTTAGGGTTTCTTCCCGTTACGGTTTCTTACAAGTTTGAGAGGGTGTTGACGTGAGTGGACTGTACGATCGTTTCGTTACGATTTTTAAGAGGTTCGGTCCGAAGTTGTAATACACTTGACACTTGAAGGTCTACAATTTTGACTTAAATCTTTTCAGTCTCCTTGTTCTCTAGTTTAACGGTTGTAGGAAGCCTTGTATCTTTTCCGTTCTTAAGGTTCTTTTGAAGATGAAGACGAAATAACTAATGTGGTTTCGAAAAATGACATATCTAGGGTTGTTTGACACCTTTTAAGAGGTTCTCTACCCTTATGGTCTGGTGGAATGGACAGAGGACTCTTTAGACGTACGTCCAGTTCTTCGTTGTCAATCTTGGTCTTACCTTGTTGTCTGACCAAGGTTTAACCCTTTCCTCATGTAGTTCCAATATATAACAGTGGGACTAATAAATTGAATATACGTCTCATGTAGTACGTTTTACGGTTCGTCCTACTTTGTGTTCGACTTTAGTTCTAACGGTCCTCTTTATAGTTATTGGAGTCTATGTGTCTACTGTGGTGGGAATTCCGTCTTTCACTTCTTGACTTCTCGGAGAACTACTTTCACTTTCTCTCACCTTTTCAACCGAGTTTTGAGTTGTAAGTCTTTTGATTCTAGTACCGTAGGTCAGGGTCGTGAAGTACCGTTTGTCTACCCCTTTGTCACCTGTGTCACCGACTGAAATAAAAAGACCCGAGGTTTTAGTGACGTCTACCACTGACATCGGTCCTTTAATTTTCTATGAACGAGGAACTTTCTTTTTGCTACCGTTTGGATCTGTCGTATAATTTTTCGACTCTGTAATGAAACGGATGTTTCCAGATAGATCAGTTTCGATACCAAAAAGGTCATCAGTACATACCTACACTCTCAACCTGATATTTCTTTCGACTCGTGTTTTGTTAACTACGAAAACTTGACACTATAACCTCTTCTGAGAACTCTCAGGGAACCTAACGTTCCTCTAGATTGGACACTTAGGATTTCTTTTAGTTAGGACTTATAAGTGACCTTCCTGAAAACGACCTCGACTTTAAGATTATAAAATCAGTGGACTACGTTTCTTGACTGAGTAACCTTTTCTGGGACTACGACCCTTTCTAACTTCTACCCTCCTCTTCCCCTGTTGTCTCCTACTCTACCAACCTACCGTAGTGTCAAAACTACCTGTACTCAAACTCCTTCGAGGTCTTCAACCACTACTTGTCCCTTCGGACCGCACGATGTCAGGTACCCCAGTGTTTCTCAGTCTGTACTGGTCCGTTGACTTAACTTGACTTGACTACGGACATGTTCTCATTCCCCGTAGTACCGTCCCCCGTCCCACCCCACCATTAGAATCTTAAGACGAATGGTACAGTGAGTCCCGAAGGACTCACCTTCGGGACCACCGAGTCTACCAATTTTTTTTTTTTTTTTTTTTTCAGGTGGGTGTTACGACCTCTGTACCCAAGCCAGGGACCCAACCCTTCTAGAGGACCTCCCCTCGTACCGTTGGATCAGGTCATAAGAACGGACCTCTTAGGGGTATCTGTCTCCTCGGACCACCCGATGTCAGGTACCCCAAAGTTTCTCAGTCTATCCTGACTCGTTGATTTGTGACGCGTATCATACAGTGAGTTCCAAAGAAAGACCACATAGAACCTGTCAAAATACCGTAATCACCATGAAATAAAATCTATATATTTGTTACTTCTTTTCCATAGTCTTCGGTATTTAAGTAGTGGTTTCTTCACACGTTTTACAAAGATTTTTGATTGTACAAAGTCAACAAGTTTGAATAGATCTTTCGATAGTAATCCGACCATAAGACTACCAAAAACAGATTTTGTATTGAACCTCTCCCTTATAAAAGTCTCTTTATTCAATATAATTCAATGTTTTGGGTCCTTTTTATTCTCATACTCTGATCCCTCTTACAACAACAACAACAACAACAAACAACAACAACAACAACAAACAACAACAACAACTCTTTTTTGGACTCTACATTGAAAACGTATTTAAATTTATCTACTGTTTCAATTAGTAGTACTCTGATTCTTGTAGATCTCATTGAATTTTTCTCAAATGATACTGTCCTTTGTTAGAGAATACTTAAGTGTGTCATAGATATTCAAAGAATATACACGGTTATTTATAAACAATAAGTGTCACTCAAAGATATGCTAGAGAACTAGATACTTTAGGGTGTAGTTTCAAGAGTTAATTTGTCAGAAAAGGAGGACGACCAAGTTTTAGGGCAGAAGGTCTAAGATCTGGAGAAGAAGGGTGGGTTCCGGGGTTGTATGAGTCTTAAGTTTTCATCTCCAAATCGACAGAACCCCAAGTTTTGGTTATTCATGTTCGGGACATTAAATTTAAAACTTTGTTCGTAGAATGTAGTCTCACTCTTTTTCATATTCCACGACTTTTACTGTTTACAACCGTTTCTACACCTCCTTTCCCTTGGGAAACATGTGACAACGACCCTTACATTTAACCGTGTTGGTGACTCCTTTTATCAGTCTCTAAAGAAATTTGTGATTTTTATCCTGATAATAACAACAGTAACAAACCAGTGATTAAGAAAAGACTAGGAAACACTGGGGTGTTTGACGTCGTCAGGTCTGAAGGGGTAGGAAGTGACAGAGGGCGTCAAACGAGTTTGAGTACAGGTAACTCAGGTACTACGGTATGTTGGATTTTGATGTTATACTGGATCGTTAGGGTGAGGACCCATAAATAGATCTTTTTTTGGGTGAGTTTCAATTAAGGTTTTCTATGTACGTGAGGTCGTAAGTACCGTCGTAATAATATTATATGTTCTATGTTTTCGTTAGATCACCAGGTGACTGTATACTTACTTATTTCTTTTACACCATATATATTCTCTTATAATCAGTATTTTTTCTACTTTAAAACTTTTTTAAATTTTTTATTTTTATTTTTTATTTTTCTACTTTAAAACGGTAAACGTTGTGGTACTTACCTGAACCTCCCGTAATGTAATTCACTTTATTCAGTACATCTGTTTCTTTATGTTACATACTATAGTGAATATATACTTTAGATTTTATATATTGTTTGATCACTTACATTGTTTTTTTCTTTGTCTGTGTGTCTATACAACTTTTGTTTAAGTGTAAATGGTCACTTCTCTCCTTTACCTCCTCCCAGTTCCTCCCTTCCTTAATTCTCCATGTTCGATAATACATATTTTATTTATTCGATGTTCCTATATATCACGTTGTGTCCCTTATATAAGTTATAAAATATGATTGACAATTTCCTTATATTGGAAATTTTGAAACTTAGTGAGATAACATAGGGTCTTTCAACATGTTATAATTTTAGTTGGTCTGGGGTCACTTCTTTTCGTAATCTACGAAGTATGGTTGAAGACTTTTGTACAGTCTCCTTTTATGTTAAGGAGAATAATTATTTCTATTACTATGTTTATTTATACAAAATAATACATAAAATGGTAATATAAACAAATACAGTCGTTAAAGTCACACTAATTTTGTTCCAAAACCTTGTGGTAAGACTGAACGTAACAAGACTCTGTCTTCAAGATCTTATAACGGGTTTTATAAAGGGGTGTTTTGGTCAGGACGGATGTCGTTTTACCTCATAGGTTTCCTTTTTACTTTTATAACACTTTTCCATTTTCAAGTACATAAACCTGAACACTACTGGTCGACTGTAAAATAAACACTATTTTTGAATGATTCGTATAATTTAGTTACCCCTAACTTCCTTTGTACGAAATTAAATGAATAATTTATCTGAACCAAGGTAATCCTTAGATAGACTGACGTCAATTATCTTATGTGTTAACTACCACAGAATTTGACATTCTTACCAAACCCACCTGAGACCCTCAACCACTACCTGTCCCTCCGGACCGTACGACGCTAAGTACCCCAGTGTCTCAGTCTGTGCTGACTCACTGACTTGACTTGACTTAGGATGTGAAGTAACTGATTTTCACCGAGAGGAGTGTTGTCTCGACGAATTGAAAGTAGGAAAAAAAAATAAAATAAAATAAAAAATTAAAAATAAAAATGAAATAAAATGAGATGTTACGACATAACCAAAACGGTATGTAACTGTACTTAGGTAGTGCATAAAGGGTCTACAGAAAAACCTTTTAAAATTTTCCTACCTCCAAAAGGATGATTTACGGTGACAGTTTGACTCCAGGGACCAGGGATGATTCTCTTACTTGTCCTAAATGGTCGACGGACTTACTAAACGAAAAGTGTCTTACTTGTGTCTAACCGAAGAACTTAAACGAGGGTTTGTAAACGGAGGAGAGACTTGTCGAAAATTACCTCCGTCCCGATACCGTCTTCTTTATCGTTCTGTCTGGACCAGGGACAGTTCTTAATTATATACTGTTCGACGACCGAGGTAGGAGGTTTTAGTCGGGATCTTTTTGATGTCTACGAACTCCTCTTGTGTCTAACGTACTTAGTTATTGTATTTTTTAGTATTCTATTTGAGTCTCAGACTACAGGTGGTATTTGTCTGAACTCACTCTCAACCCATCGACTTCGGGTCCTTACTCTTCACTCTCTTAGATATGTAATCAACGATTCAGAACAGGCTAAGAAACGTTAGGGTACTTTGTATCGGGTTGTCTGAAGAGACAGGTACCTTAAGAGGTCCGTCCTATTAAATTAAATGAACTAAATGACCTCACCCAACGGTAAGGGAAGAGGTCTCCTAGAAGGGTTGGGTCCCTAGTTTGGGTCCAGAGGACGTGACGTCCACCTAAGAAATGGTAGACTCGGTGGACCCTACATAACTCTTATCCGACATCCTTTCTGAAAATTTAAGACAAGAACGGAGTCGAGTTCAACAGAAATCTCTGAGAAAAGAACTGACATATTGTGTCAATAGTCATCGTTAGTAACTCCGGTAAACACTAGTGGTTCTCCTTTACAGTCTCGTCACATGCTTGGGTCGATCCCATCTCTTTAAACCTTTTCTCTATCGTGGTGGGTAGGAGTTGAGAAGTTTCGTGTCCAGACATCTAATATTAGGACCTCCGACAGAATGTTCCCTAAGTTCTGTCACCTATTGTCCCACTTCGTACTTGAAGGTCTACAAGTCATACCTAAATCTTTTCCGTTTCCTTGGTCCAGTTTAACAGTTGTAGGCGACCTAGTATCTTTTTCGTTCTCTCAAGGTCTTTTTGTAGATAAAGGTGAAATAACTGATACGGTTTCGAAAACTGACACACCTAGTTTTGTTTGACACCTTTTAAGCATTTCTCTACCCTTATGGTCTGGTGGACTGGACGGAAGACTCCTTAGACATACGTCCAGTTCTTGACCTGTACCTTTTTGTCTGACCAAGGTTTAACCCTTGCCTTATGCAGTTCTAACATATAACAGTGGGACGAATGAAGTGAATATACGTCTCATGTAGTACTCTTTGCGACCCGACCTCCTTCGTGTTCGACCTTAGTTCTAACAGCCCTCTTTACAGTCATTGGAGTCTATACGTCTACTGTGATGGGAATACCTCCTTTTACTTCTTCTTGATTTCTCAGAGAATTACTTTCACTTTCACCTTTCACTTTTTCAACCGAATTTTGAGTTGTAAGTCCTTTGATTCTAGTACCGTAGACCAGGGTAGTGAAGCACCGTTTATCTACCCCTTTGTTACCTTTGTCACTGTCTGAAATAAAACCCCCCGAGGTTTTACTGACGTCTACCACTGACGTTGATACTTTAATTTTCTACGAACGAGGAACTTTCTTTTGGATACTAGTTGGATCTGTATAATTTTTTGACTCTGTAATGAAACGGTTGTCTCCAGGTAGATCAGTTTCGATACCAAAAAGGTCATTAGTACATACCTACACTCTCAACCTGTTATTTCTTTCGACTCTTGGTTTCTTAGTTACGAAAACTTGGCACCACAACCTCTTCTGAGAACTCTTAGGGAACCTGAAGTTCCTCTAGGTTGGTCAGTTAGGATTTCCGTTAGTCAGGACTTATAAGTAAACTTCCTGACTACGACTTCGACTTTGAGGTTATGAAACCGGTGGACGACCCTTCTTGACTGAGTCAACTTTTCTGGGACTACGACCCTTTATAACTTCCGTCCTCCTCTTCCCCTACTGTCTCGTACTCTACCAACCTACCGTAGTGACTGAGTTACCTGTTCTCAAACTCATTCGAGACCCTCAACCGCTATCTGTCCCTCCGTACCGAATGACGTCAGGTACATCAACGTTTCTGAGCCTGTGCTGACTCGATAACTTGACTTGACTTGACTGACTTTGGTGGGTGGAACCGGTCCGTTCTATTATTGGGGAACGTATTCTACAAAGTTTTGTCTTTCACATACCTTCGTAGTCAGCAAGTCACAGGATAAGAAACACTGGGACACCTGACATCGGGTGGTCCGAGGAGACAGGAACCTAGAAAGGTCCGTTCTTATGATCTCACCCAAAGGTAAGGGAAGAGGCCCCCTAGAGGGTCTAAACTTGGGTCCAGAGGACGTGACGTCCGTCTAAGAAATGGTAGAGTCGGTGGTTCCGTCAGGGTCTCCTACCTCGTTCGTCCTTAATAACTATTCCCGAGATACCAAGGACCCGAGGAGGGGAGAGGGAAAGGATCAGACGACGATGACCGTGACTGGTCCCTGAACGGAAGTAGGGGAGAGGTTACAAGTAATGTTATTCCTTGTCGACCATTGGGGTCTCCTCGTTCTTGTGTGTTCAAGTTTCACTATTTGTTCCGTAGACTCCTCATATTGTAGACACACCAAAAAAAAATTCACTTGTTTGACCTTTTGTATGTGGTAAACTTCTTAATAATAACCTTGTTGATTTTATAAAATTTAATCCGTACTATCTATAAGAAATCCTCTATTCCTTATTTTACTTTGTTCTTGTCTTTTTTTAAAATTTATTGGGTTACCTTTATAATCTGTACTTCTATTTCGTCAGTTTTATTTATTGTACAACCTAGTCCCATCATTGTCCGTCTATGAAATTTCTACTTAACGTTCTTTTGATTCTATTCCGTTAAGGGGTTTTCCGTCGTTTTTCCTATTTTACACTTTTCGGATCTCGATACTTCTGACTTCATCTTAATCATTATAGGTGTATTTCTCAGAACTTTCCTCTACATCCTTTTCGAAATCTGTTATCAGTTGTGGGTCACGACCGAGACCGTCGTGTATATCATTTTAACTTTACTTTGTCTCTTCTAATCGTACCGGGGTGCACGTTCCTACGGTACGTGAAAACACTTCGTAAGGTATAATTTTGTTTTTTTTAAGTTGTGGGGAAATACTTTTTTCGAAAGGTTTTTCACGCGTATCTCCCTTGTATAGAGTTGTATTATTTCCAGCATGTATTGTTTGGGTGTCGTTTGTAATAAGAGTCACCACTTTTTGACTTTTGTAAAGGAGATTCTAGTCCTTGTTCTTTTCCCACTGGTAAGAGTGGTGATAAACTATATCAAAACTTTCAGGATCAGTACCTTTACTCTCTTCTTTTTCTTCATTCTTCTTAGATCTAACCTTTTCTTTTCTTTGAAAGTGACAAACGTCTACTGTACTATGATATGTAATAGTAATGAAACGATTGCACTCTCTACTCACGTTAACACGTTATCAAACTCGTAAGAAACCGTAACAGAAAGAAACTTTAACCTTACTTTTGACTGGAAAAGGTCAGGACACGGGTGACTACTCAAAAGATTTAAACGACCGTATAACTCACGTCGTGAAAGTGTCGTAGTAGAAAATCCTAAACTTTGTCGAGTTGACCTTAAGGTAGTGGAGGTGATCGAAACAAGTATCACTACGAAGGATTCCGGGTGAACTGAAGTGTAAGGTTCTACAGACCGAGATCCACTCACTAGTGTGGTAGTACTAATAGACCCAGTCCTTCTAGAAACGTGTCAAGACACATAAGAACGGTGGAGAAGAATTATAGAAGATGAAGACAATCCAGGTACGGTAAAGACAGGAAATAACACGGGTAGAAACGTACTTTACAAGGGAACCATAGAGATTAAAAGAACTTCTCTAGAGATCAGAAAGGGTAAGACAACAAAAGGAGATAAAAAAACTTAACTAGTGTCTCCCTTCCGAAAGAATAGAGAAGAACGATAAGAAACCTTGAGATGTAACTTTACCTTTATAGAAAGGAAAAGAAGAAACGAAAAACGAAGAGAAGAAAAGTGTCGATAAACATTCCGGAGGAGTCTGTCGGTAAAACAAAAAAGTGTGAAAAAAAAGAACCTCTACCAGAACTAGGGACAGAGAACATGTTACAGTGTTTGGAGGTAGGTATCAAGTAGTCCGTGAGATAGTCTAGATCAGGGAGTTTAGATAAAGAGTGAAGGTGACATACCTTCTTTCATACCATGACGTGTTTTTGTCTTTATATCTAGTTACCTTTTTTTATATTTAGGGTCTCTATTTATGTACGTGGATATCCGTAGAGTAGAAACTGTTTCGTCCGTTCTTGTATGTTATCTCGTTTCTGTCGGAGAAGTTATTTACCATGACCTTTTGGTCTGTCACTGTACGTTTTTTATTTTATTTTATTTTAATGACGTGAAAGATTGTGGCATGTGTGTTTATTTAAGTTTTACGTAATTTTTGGATTTACATTCCGGTCCTTGTTATTCTGAGAACCTCCCTTTGTATCCGTCTAATGAGAAACTGTACTTAGCTTCGTTCTAAGAAAAACTGGGTGGAGGATTTCAGTACCTTTATCTTTGTTTTTATTTATTTACCCTGAATTAATTTGAATTTTCGGAAACGTGTCGTTTCCTTTGATATTTGTTCTACTTTCTGTTGGGAGTCTTACCCTCTTTTATTAACATTTACTTCGTGATATATGTTCTTCAGGTACGTCGAGTTATAGTCTTTTTGTTTGTTGGACTATTTTTTTTTTTTTCTCACCTTTTGGATTTGTCTGTAAAGAGGTTTCTTCTAAATGTCTACCGGTTGTTTGTATACTTTTGTATGAGTTGTAGAGAGTGATAATCTCTTTACGTTTAGTTTTAATGTTACTCCATAATGGAGTGTGGTCAGTCTTACCGGTAGTGAATTTTTAGATGTTTGTTATTTATGACCTCCCCTACACCTCTTTTCCCTTGGGAGACGTGAGAAGTATCCCTGCCTTTGGCTCTGTCGGTGATGCCTTTTGTCATACCTCTATGGAATTTTTTGGTCCTTATATTGATGGTATACTGGGTCGTTTAGGTGATGACCCGGATATGGGACTCCTTTGGTATTAAGTTTTTCCATGTACATGAGGTCACAAGTAACATCGTGATAAACGTTACCGGTCCTGTGTCTGCGTTCGATCTACAGGTGACTGTCTACTTACCTATTTCTTCAACATCATAATTATATATGTACGTTACCTTATAATCGGTATTGACTATACTTAAACTCAGGCAACATCACTCCACCTACTTGGATCTGGGACAATATGTCTCATCTCATTCAGTCTTCCTCTTTTTGTCTATAGTATATATCTGCTTATGTACGCATGATTACTTGGATAAACGTCCCGTCCTTATCTCTGTGTCTGGATCCCTTGTCTGAACACCCCTTGACCACCCCGACGTGGAGACTTCTTTTTATTGTCTACGACTCCCGATACGAGTCGTCAACCTTCCCCGACGACTGAGCGAAGAAAGAAGTCCACCCTCGTGTCTTGCCCGAGGTGTCGGTCATACCGAGCAACAGACCCTCTATTTTTACCCGTCTTGACGACTAGTTCGAGGTACCTGTCTGTCCCGGTGGTAGAGTCGAGATGTCTACCTGTCTCGGTGACTGTCACTAGTTACGAGTCCGTAGTGACGGTCGTGCTTACATTAAGTGGTGTTAGATATCCGACTAACGATCTCCGGGGAGGAATGACAAAAAAAAGAAACATCCTCAGGTCGGGGTGGTCAAGGGGCCACCAGGGATACTCCGGTCTGGTTTTACCCAAAGGATCCTTCGTGTCTCCTTTGACCTACAGGTGAAATCATAGGAACATCGGGGTCTCTTTGGTACCCGGGTTCCACCCCGTCCCCCACCCCGAAGAGGTACACCTCGACACGGTAGGACGTCCTCCTTTTACACCAGTTCCACTTTTTACAAAGATGACGAAAAGATTACGTCCGGAAACAAAGACACCAGGTAGTATGAGTTCAGAGTAGGGACCGGACACTCTAAAAGGTTTTCTAAGAACAGGTATCTGACAACGATCAAGTAGAAAGATACTTCCGTTGAGTTCAACTTCTAGTGGATAAGATGGGAAAACGACTACCAGATACAAAGTAATTCTTATAGTATTTTAATAACTTTTATGGTTGTCGGTAAGAATGGACATCCGTTTAGTATGTCGATATCAAAATTAAACTACCCATAAAATTAACGAAATATATTTTTGATCGAGAAGTTGTGTCAGTCGTTTTTGTTCTGGTCCTCGACTGACACCGAGTCTAATACTTGAGGAATAACGTTTTATTTCTGAATTTAACTTCTTTCACCCCTTTTGGTCATCTGATAAGTCCATGTTGGATTTAGTTTATGAAATACTAAAATGTCACCTTGACTCTTCATCTAAGTTTCCTGATCTAGACGATCTGTCTTACGGACTACTTGATACCTGTTTCCAAGTATTGTAATATGTCCTCTGTCCCTCGTTATGGTAGAGGTTCTTTTTCTTTACAGTTTTTCGTTTTACCGACAGACCCCTCCGGAATGTTTATCGACACTTTTCTTCTCTTCGTTTTTTGTTTCCTCTTTTCCTCTCTATATGGGTAAACTTACGTCACAAGGTTTCTTATCGTTCCTCTCTATTCTTTCGGAAGGAGTCATTAGTTACGTTTCTTTATCCCCTTTTGTTATCTTACCCTTTCTGATCTCTAGAGAAGTTCTTTTAATCTCTATGGTTCCCTTGTAAAGTACGTTTCTACCCGTGTTATTTCCTGTCTTTACCATCCCTGGATTGTCTTCGTCTTCTATATTCTTCTCCACCGTCTTTATGTGTCTCTTGATACGTTTTTTTAAGAAGTACTGGGTCTATTAGTGTTACCACACGAGTGAGTAGATCTCGGTCTGTATGACCTTACACTTCAGTTCGTCCGGAATCCTTCGTACTGATACTTGTTTCGATCACCTCCACTACCTTAAGGTCAACTCGATAAAGTTTAGGACTTCCTACTACGACACTTTCACGACGTGAGTTATACGGTCGTTTAAATCTTTTGAGTCGTCACCCGTGTCCTGACCTTTTCCAGGCAAAAGTAAGGTTAAGGTTTCTTTCCGTTAGGGTTTCTCACGAGTTTGATGGAGTGTTAACGTGAGTAGAGAGTGTAATCGTTTCATTACGAGTTTTAAGAGGTTCGGTCCGAAGTCGTTATACACTTGGTACTTGAAGGTCTACAAGTTTGATCTAAATCTTTTCCGTCTCCTTGGTCTCTAGTTTAACGGTTTGAGAAGACCTTGTAGTTTTTTCGTTCTCTCAAGTTCTTTTTGTAGATAAAAAACGAAATAACTGATACTGTTTCGGAAACTGACACACCTGGTGTTATTTGACACCTTTTAAGACTTTCTCTACCGTTATGGTCTAGTGGACTGGACGGAGAACTCTTTAGACATACGTCCAGTCCTTCGTTGTCTGACCTGTACCTTGTTGTCTGACCAAGGTTTATCCTTTTACTCACACAGTTCCGATATATAACAGTGGGACGAATAAATTGAATATACGTCTCATGTAGTACTCTTTGCGACCCGACCCACTTCGTGTTCAACCTTAGTTCTAACGGTCCTCTTTGTAGTTATTGGAATCTATGTGTCTATTGTGGTGGGATACCGTCTTTCCCTTCTTCTTGATTTCTCGGAGAACTACTTCTACTTTCTCCTCTCACTTTTCGACCGAATTTCGAGATGTAAGTCTTTTGATTCTAGTACCGTAGACCAGGGTAGTGAAGTACCTTTTATCCACCCCTTTGTCACCTTTGTTACTCTCTGAAATAAAACCCCCCCCAGTTTTTAGTGACGTCTACCACTAACTTCGGTACTTTAATTTTCTGTAAATACGGATCCTTCTTTTCAATACTGGTTGGATCTATCGTATAATTTTTCGTCTCTGTAAGGTAGTCGTCTACTTACCTATTCTTTCGACACCATGTATATATGTTACCTCATAATAAGTCGGTAATTTTCCTCATGTAAACTTAGTCACGATTACTACACCTACTTTGACCTTGGTTAATGTGTCTCACTTCATTCAGTCTTTCTTTTTGTGATTATGTCATATGATTACGTATATATACCTTAAATCTTTCTACCATTACTATTGGGACATACACTCTGTCGTTTTCTTTGTGTCTACATATCTTGTCAGAAAACCTGAGACACCTCTCCTTCTCCCACCCTACTAAACCCTCTTACCATAACTTTGTACATATTATAGTATATTCTTTGCTTAGCGGTCAGATCCAAGCTACGTCCTATGTTCAACGAACCCCGACCACGTGACCCTACTGGGTCTCCCTACCATACCCCTCCCTTCACCCTCCCCTCAAGTCCTAACCCTTGTGCACATGTGAGCACCGCCTAAGTGCGACTACATGCCGTTTTGGTTATGTTATAATATTTCGTTAATCGGAGGTTAATTTTATTTTTTAAATTTAAATTTTTGTAAAAAAAATTTTCGTCTCTGTAATGAAACGGTTGTTTCCAGGTAGATCAGTTCCGATACCAAAACGGTAATCAGTACATACCTACACTCTCAACCTGACATTTCTTTCGACTCACGGCTACTCACGAAAACTTGACACCACAATCTCTTCTGAGAACTCTCAGGGAACCTGACGTTCCTCTAGGTTGGTCAGCTAGGATTTCCTCTAGTCAGGACCCACAAGTAACCTTCCTGACTACAACTTCGACTTTGAGGTTATGAAACCGGTGGACTACCCTTCTTGACTGAGTAAACTTTTCTGGGACTACGACCCTTTCTAACTCCCGTCCTCCTCTTCCTCTACTGTCTCCTACTCTAAGAACCTACCATAGTGACTGAGTCACCTGTAAACAAACCCATTTGAGGTCTTCAACCACTACCTGTCCCTCCGGACCGTACGATTCAGGTACCTAAGTGTTTCTCAGTCTGTGTTGACTCACTGACTTGACTAGAGAAGTTGTTGACACGTTAAGAAGAAGTCAGTGAGTGAGCACAGGTTGAGAAGCACTGGGGTACCTGGTCCTGACGGTGCGAGGGGATAGGAAGTGGTGGATAGTCTCGAACGAGTTTGAGTATAGGTAATTCAGTCGCTACGGTAGGTTGGTGGAGTAGGAGACAACAGGGAAAGACAAGGACGGCAGTTGGAAAGGGTCGTAGTCCCAGAAAGGGTTACTCAGACGAGAAACGTAGACCACTGGTTTCATAACCTCGAAGTCGTAGTCAGGAAGGTTACTTATAAGTCCTAACTAAAGGAAATCATAACTGACCAAAGTAGAGGAACGTCAGGTTCCTGAGAGTTCTCAAAAGGAGTCGTGGTGTCAAGTTTTAGTAGTCAAGAAGTCGTGAGTCGGAAGAGATACCAGGTTGGAGAGTGTAGGTATGTACTGATGACCTTTTTTGTATCGAAACTGATATGCCTGGAAACAGCCGTTTCATTACAGAGACGAAAAATTATATGACGGATCCAAACAGTGACCTCTTCCGTTACCGTTGGGTGAGGTCACAAGAACGGGTCTCTTAGTGTCCCTCCCCCTCGGACCACCCGACGGTAGATATCCCAGCGTGTCTCAACCTGTGCTGACTTCGCTACGTCGTCGTCCAAACAGTCTCGAAAAGAAGGTTCCTCGATCGCAGAAAATTAAAGTACCGACGTCAGTGGTAGACGTCACTAAAACCTCGGGTTCTTTTATTTTAGACAGTGACAAACGTAGCAAAGAGGTAGATAAACGGTAGATTCACTACACATTAAGATCCATTCACGTTAATGATTGAAATCTGTAAAATAATATATCTTCCCATCGTATGTCGATTATATCTATTGACTTTTCTAACCGAACAATACGAGTAAGATGAATAAGGTTGAGGTGGACGAAAGGTATCCCATTCTAGGTTCCTGTACTTTATACCTTCCCGTTAACTCTCCACGTCCGAAACAAAGGTCCGACTTACAATATCTCTCCAGTCGTCAGGACTGATCCAGGGACCTCACTGATAGGACGAGTGAGACGACACCTGACTGGGACGAGTGTAAGGTTTTTATAATTAGATGATTTTGCGTAAGTAGTGGAAGATGGTTTAACCGACACCCTTCGGTTCTTCACATATTACAGACCTAAAAAAAGAAAAATAGGACCATTAAACCAAAGACTCATTTTCTCTTCCGTCAAACGATTCTTCAGTAAGGGATTGTTTCTTCGAAATATTCAGGTAAGTGAGATGGGTCTTTTTTTCACCTCGGACATGAATCTAATTTATAGTCTGGTGTAGGACACAGTGTACCTACCTCATTACGAACTAGTGACCGTGGTTTACTATTGAGAAACCTTTTCTCAGTAAGTAAATAGGCAAATCCCCCTCATTAATTTTTTGGATTACTTCGATTAAGAAGTTCTTTTTTCCGGTTTTGGTTATATAGGACGGTCCGTATGTTTCTACTTAAGGACTAGGTGGGAGATGGGTGGGAGATGTCTGTGTGTGGGTGTATGTGTTTGTGTATGTGTGTGTGTGGTCAGGTAATTCTTCCGACATGGTCTTGTACGAGGACCGTGTCAGGGGTTCGGTGTGTCGTGTCTCGGGTCTTCCGTGGTCTCAAACCCTTACGGTTTGGGGTAGGGTCCTAAAAGATCAAATACGAGCAAAGAAAGACGGAAAGTCAACCTCCGGTTTTCTTCTCGTGATAAATCGACCTACTACAAAGAGTGATAGTGATGGACCTGTTTAGTTGAGATAGGGAGTGGACCCACTCCTTTTTTTATGTAAAAAGGGATTTCGAATATCCCTCAAACACGGGGGAACATTTTTTCTACTCCGTTTTTAATCCTTTAGGATGACTCAGTTACCGTTAGAATTCTCGTTGAAGTAAGAATAGAGGAGTTTAAACAAAATGTTTTTAGTTATGTTAAAATTGTATTTAGAATTTTGGGTATGTAAATAAACCGTCCTTCTTTAGGTTTAGTCCTTTAAAATGTCTATTCTTCAAGGGTAAAAGTCCCTGTACCGGTCCTGAACTTGGGTGTACAAGACTGATGGTCAGTTTTTAAAAAAGGTGAGATGATACAACGAAAAGATTATTACTACGTATGTTTATAAAACTTCTGTTAAAAATTTCTTTTAGAGTAATTTTAGTACAAAATTAAGTGTTGGTTTATTAAAACGACTCGTTAATAAATTATCTTATGTAGACACAAAGGGACATTTTGGTAGTCACCATAAATGTCGAAATGAATTTATTTGTGACGTCCTTATTTACTTTAATTGATTAGTCTTAAAGGACGGAACCTAAACATGACATATTCAGTTAACAAAGGTACATAAATCTTTTCTTGTCAAATTACGAATAATTGTTACTCTTCGATTTTTTCCACTTTAAAATAAAAGAATTTATAACTTCCATATACAATATCTCTTTTATCTTTTCTGGACAATAGATTATTTGTATTAATGGATACAGGTCTCTAGGAGGTAGACTTAATCTGTAGTATAGGGTAGAATTGAACAGTACGACGATAGTGTTAAGTGTGACTACGGTGACATTTACAAAACTGTCGTTGAAACAACTGATTCGTAACAGTAACGAGATAAATAAGTAACATCACCAAAATAAATAAAAAAACTTTCTTATTTTGGGAAATAACAGTACTTTAGTACGGATAATAATTAAAAAACAAAATTAAAAATAAAAATGAAATAAAATGTTATGACATAACCAAAACGGTATGTAACTGTACTTAGGTGGTGCCCACATGTACACTAGGATTTGTACTTGGGGGGAGGGTGGAGGGAGGGGTGTTGTAGGGAGACCCAGTAGGGGCACGTGGTCGGGGTTCGTACGACATAGGACGTAGCCTGTATCTGACCACTAAGCTAAGAATGTACTATCATATGTACAAAGTTACGGTAAGAGGGTTTAGTAGGGTGGGAGAGGGAGAGGGAGACTCAGGTTTTCAGGTGAGATGTGTAGACACAGGAAGAACGACAGAACGTATGTCCCAGTAGTAACGGTAGAAAGATTTAAGGTATATATACACAATCATATGACATAACCACAAAAAGAAAGACCGAATGAAGTGAGACATATTAGCCGAGGCTAAAGTAGGTAGAGTAGTCTTGACTAAGTTTACATAAGAAAAATTACCGACTCATTATGAGGTAACACATATACATGGTGTCGAAAGAATAGGTAAGTAGACGACTACCTGTAGATCCAACGAAGGTACAGGACCGATAATATTTGTCACGACACTACTTGTAATCCCATGTACACAGAGAAAGTTAAGACACCACCAAAATTTTTTCTCTTCCTTCCAATTTGACTAACGTAGACGTTTACTTCGTAATCGGAAGGTGATAGAAGATGACGCTTAAGAAGACACTCGTGTGAATGGTTTGGATCACAGACACGGTTCTATTATTTGTCTATTTTTCCTTTTGTTACCGGACGTCGACCCTTCTTCTCGTCTTAGTTACATAATAAACTGAATCTTTGTACTCAAGACTAATTTTGTTTACTAATTTCTTTAGAAGTTCAAACCAGTGTTTAAAGGGTCATACGAATCTAAACGGTTGAATACAGTAGTTGCTCCCAGATTTAACTTCCTTTTAAGGACAAACTGATCTGTCGACAGAAAAGTTATTACTTCCGACAACCTTTAATAGAGGATAGAGTATAAGGGACATTCGAAAAGGATATTTACTGACTCGGTATTAGTCGAATAGTTAACTAGACGAAGTGTTACCGAATTTTCCTACAGGATTACAAATTTCTTTGCAAAATTGTACATACAAATGTACGTGTATGATATAAGAGAGACAAGAAAGAACAAAGGAGAATGTTTCTCGAGTGTCTTAATGTATCCGGGGAACTCTGGTAGTCAGTAGGTTATACGCTGAACTGACAATTCTTTTGACTCTATCTCAGAATGTGAACCAGGTAAAAAACAAAGGGTTGTAATATAACGACAACGGGTAAGAGTAATGATTGGTGTTATTCAACACTAGTAGGTCGTCATTACATTATCCATGGTATTATTTTTGTCGAGTTCAAAGTAATGGGATGTTCTTTAATATGAATTCGTCAAGGTCGAGAATTGGTTTACCAGGTCACGATTTCTTTATAAATTATTGTTTTAAAATTGAGTTGTTTTATAAACTGACAGAGGAATGTCGATTAACGCTAACGTACATTAAGTAAACAAATAAATAAGTTGAGTGGTGAAAAACTCATGGTCCATCACAAGATCCTTGACCTTTGGAATGGTACTCGTTCTTTCATCTAGTGACTCTATTCATTCAATTATCTCCTTAAACACAGAAAAGTTGATTACCGTTTCTGGTGGATTCGTTGTTACGTTGTCTTTCACCAGCGAAGTCTCTACACCTCCTACCCTGTTGAAATCCAACTTACCTGTCCCTTTCAGAAAGTCTCTTTAATAGAACTCGGATCCGGACTTACTGTTTTACATCCGTCCTACTTGTAAGGTCGTTTCCTTTGTTTCACCTCACTGGATACTCTACCACGTGTACGGGAAGAAAGATACATCGAGAAGAGGTTTGTCGACCTACACTTCTTTTGAGAGACGGAGGTCCGGACGGAGACCCGTTTAAACCTACTTCCGTTTTAAACAGTAACCTCACATTACAGGAAGATGGGTGGGAAGACTTAAGGAAGATGGATGTGAAATAACGTGTGATCGTTTCTGCGAATGAGGAACCTTCCTTTCAATACTGGTTGGATCTATCGTATAAGTTTTCATCTCTGTAATGAAACGGTTGTTTCCAGGCAGATCAGTTCCGATACCAAAAAGGTCATCAGTAAATACCTACACTCTCAACCTGACACTTCTTTCGACTCGCGACTTCTTAACTACGAAAACTTGACACTACAACCTCCTCTGAGAACTCTCAGGGAACGTGACGTTCCTCTAGGTTCGTCAGGTAAGACTTCTAGTCAGGACCCACAAGAAACCTTCCTTACTACAATTTCGACTTTGACGTTATGAAACCGGTGGAGTACGCTTCTCAACTGAGTAACCTTTTCTGAGACAACGACCCTCCCTAACTCCCGTCCTCCTCTTCCCCTGCTGTCTCCTACTCTACCGACCTACCGTAGTGACTGAGTAACCTGCACTCAAACTCACTTGAGACCCTCAATCACTGCCTGTCCCTCCGGACCGTACGACGTTAAGTACCCCAGTCTGTGCTGAGTCACTAACTTGACTTGACTTGACTCTACACTACGAATTCACTACACTACGAATTTTAAGAGGTTCGGTCCGAAGTCGTTATGTACATGGCACTTGAAGGTCTACAGGTTCGACCAAAATCTTTTCCGTCTCCTTGGTCTCTAGTTTAACGGTTGTAGACGACCTAGTAGTTTTTTGTTCTCTCAAGGTTCTTTTGTAGGTAAACACGAAATAACTGATACGGTTTCGGAAACTGACACACCTAATGTTATTTGACACCTTTTAAGACTTTCTCTATCGCTATCGTCTGGGGGACTGGACGGAGAACTCTTTGGACATACGTCCAGTCCTTCGTTGTGAATCTTGACCTGTACCTTGTTATCTGACCAAGGTTTATCCTTTCCGTCATGCAGTTCTGACATATAACAGTAGGACGAATAAATTGAAGATACGTCTCATGTAGTACTCTTTGCGACCCGACCTCCTTCGTGTTCGACCTTAGTTCTTACGACCCTCTTTATAGTTATTGGAGTCTTTACGTCTACTGTGGTGGGAATGCCGTCTTTCACTTCTTCTTGATTTCTCGGAGAACTACTTTTACTTTCTCCTCCCACTTTTTCAACCGAATTTCGAGTTGTAAGTCTTTTGATTCTAGTACCGTAGACCAGGGTAGTGAAGTACCGTTTATCTACCCCTTTGTCACCTTTGTCACAGTCTGAAATAAAAAGACCCGAGGTTTTAGTGACGTCTACCACTGACGTCGGTACTTTAATTTTCTGCGAATGAGGAACCTTCCTTTCAATACTGGTTGGATCTGTCGTATAATTTTTCGTTTCGGTAATGAAACGGTTGTTTTCAGGTCAATCAGTTCCGATACCAAAAAGGTCACCAGTACATACCTACACTCTCAACCTGATATTTCTTTCGGTTCGCGGTTTCTTAACTACGAAAACTTGACACCACAACCTCTTCTGAGAACTCTCGGGGAACCTGACGTTCCTCTAGGTTGGTCAGGTAGGATTTCCTCTAGTCAGGACCCACAAGGAACCATCCTGACTACAACTTCGACTTTGTGGTTATGAAACTGGTGGAGTACGCTTCTCGACTGAGTAACCTTTTCTGGGACTACGACCCTTTCTAACTCTCGTCCTCCTCTTCCTTTACTGTCTACTACTCTACGAACCTACCGTAATGGTTGAGTTAACTGTACCCAAACCCACCTGAGGTCCACAACCACTACCTGTCCCTCCGGACCGCGACGTAAAGTACCCCAGCGTCTCTCGGTCTGTACTGACTCGTTGACTTGACTTGATTTGGGAAATAACTACGGATTCCGACATAGGGGTTTAGTCAGGAGTAGTGGAAAGAGAAGGGTGGTTGGTCGTTCAGGACGTCCATTTCAATGTGACTATACGTCCCGAAAAGTTTGAGGAGGTCACTTTTGGGGTGACGACTCACCGTACTTGGGTGTGTGTCCCGAGTCGTGTACGGACCAGACACGGTACAGGAAGTTCCGAGAGGTCTTTACATCTTAGATTGGTCTTTCGGAGATACATGTCTGTTGGTAGTCTCTTAGAGTCCTACTATATGGAATTGGTACACTATCACTGGGTGTGGTACCAATTCAGTGTAATTATCCTCGAGGAATTTTTCCTTCGTAGTAGCCTCCATCTATCACCGACATAATTGAGTCTGTATAATAAAACTAGTACATAAAAAATCAAAACGGAAGGAAGGAGTTTCTAATCTTAGTGTAGATTATAAAGAGACGTTAAAATTCGAGGAGAATGGTACAATTCTCCTTTATCGGACCGCCGATAAAGAATGATTGATCTATTAAAACTCTTTTTGAGATTGGACGATAGTATTAGTCCAATAGGTTCTTGAAGTAGTCAAAGTGTATTCTCGGTATGAACTGGAAGAATAGAGCAATAGTAATATAGGGTAAAATTTCTCTGTCCTTGATTCTGAATCTCTTTAGGGTACTACCGGATTCTAATTCCGTCTGAACCTAAAAAAAAAAAAAAAACCTCAAACAAAAAATGTGGTTTGACTTCGTCCTGACAAACGTTAAATAAAAAGATCCATATTATATACGTTACAACCGTATTGTAGTCTATTGGAATCTTTTGTCAACAATTCCCACTCATCCCTGTTTACGAAATATTGTATATTGTTTCCTCTTAATCTTACTCTGAAGTTTCCGTCTCTCAGTCTCGATACTTCTGACCGTCTGTCTTATGTGTCAAATATTGTATTAGACTTCTCCGGCTAAGATACTAAAAGGTTGAATAAAAGTTCGTAGTAACATTAATAGTGGGTATTTGACTTTCCGATGGTTTGTACCGATTTTGTCTATCACATTGGTGATCGTTCTGTGAATTGATGGAGGTCTCGAAGTAATATCCTACACACTCTACCTGACAGACTAGCTAATTAAGTTAAGATCGAGGTATTGACATGCCAGTCAGTCAAATCGTGTTGACTTACGTTGTTTCAAGGTAACTTTTCTTTTCATCTCCCCGAAGGGACTCCCAAGACACCATTTCTTTGAAGGACGGTTACGTCCTCTGGGACCAAGCTCGGGTTCAGCCTAATGACCAGGTCCTCCTAGGGTGTACGTTGACTCGGGTGTGCGGGTTTGACGACTTAGGAGTGAGATCTTAGGTGCTCGGTGTTGAGGACTTCGGGCATGTGAGATCTGGGACACGAGATCCGGGACACGTTCCACCCGGAACCTTTGCTCTTCGGACGCGTCGTTGTTTCTGGGTTGTGTCGGTTTTTATTTATTTTCATATTCTTTTCTTTCCAGATGTTATTTACCCTTGACACCAAAAGTTTACGTAATTTACATGGTCTTCAGTTATGTGGTTATTCACTCGGTATTTATGAAATCTACGATCCTCATACGTACTAGATGAAAAGGAAGAGGAATAAGAAAGAGAAGTATTAAAATAAAAGATACAAAATTATTCTCGGTGTAATGAAAATATTATGTTTGTACAAAAATTTTTTCTTTCTGAATCAACTACTCTTGAACACTACTATTATTCTAGGGGTTCAAGTCGACTCTGAGTACTTTCGGGTCTTAGTTCCCTCCACGGGAAAAAATGGTCCTTCCGACAAACAGAGTTCAGGTACAGGTGAGACCGGAAATTCTGTTCGATAAACGAGTTTCGATAGGTTCTATAAAACCATTATATATATATGTATAAATAACCTTTTCCTTTGTTAATTATTTGACCATATACAAACGATTCAGTGAAGTCAGTACGGGTTGAGAAACGTTGGGAAACCTGACGTCGGGTGGTCCGAGGAGACAGGGACCCCAAGAGGCCCGTTCTTGTGACCTCACTGAACGGTACGGGAGGAGGTCCCCTAGAAGGGTTGGGGCCCTAGCTTGAACTCAGAGAATACAGAGGACGCAACCGTCCGTCCAAGAAATGGTGATCGCGGTAGACCATTCAGGTTATTTGACCATTATTTGACAAGTACACCTCTCGTAATTGACTTTGATAACTTAGACCGACAAACCCCTTCTCCGACTCCTCCTTCTCTGCGACTACTACATCGGCGAAAGGGACGTTCTCCAGTTCCTGAGATTTGTCGGGTTCCACTTGGTACACTTGGTGCGTGAGGCTCGTCTCTTAACTTTGAACAAATGTTCACAGATCATTCCTTGACCTGAAACGTTCTCGGAAACTACTTTGAACCGAACTGAAAGAGTCCAGACTCTCGTACCGTAGACCCCAAACAAATGTGTCTAATCCTATTCCTCGTTAAATGTAGAGTTTATGTATAAACGAAAGTTTTCTTAGTTGAAGTCTACCAAACCTCCAAAATAAACTTCGGGGGCTGTTCCTTCGTAAGAGTAGGAAGTCAAGAGTGAAAGTGTTCCGTCACCACAAAGGTATCCACAAGGTCCAAGGATCATAGGGTCCCAGTGTGTTCCTCGGTTTATAGTACGTCCCCTATCAACGTGTGTTAGTTCTTAACGAGACGGGGTTTACGGTTACAGGACTCATTTTATTTGGTCGGTGTTTTTCTGTTTATGAATACTCAGGTGAATGTACTCTACGGCTCTCATCAATTTGGGTACCACTGTCTTTCGTCTTACCACCAACGGTCCCTTATTGTTATGTCCTCTTATTCCTCAATAATCACTTTTCATGTCCCAAAGTCAAAACGTCTTACTTCTCAAGCCCTCCACCCGTTACCACTGTCCACGTGGGTGTGCACTCACATAAATGATAGTAACTCGACATTTGAACATTTATTAATTGTCATTTAAATACGATGAATATAAAGTGACGTTGATTTTTATTAACAATTTTTACGTCACCGTAGAGGTCGATTCTGTGTAATTTAGAGTCGGATGAGGTCTTAGATAGTTTAACTTGGAGTCTCGGTTTCTTGTCCGAGGTAACAGAACCAATGAGTCGTGACTGGTCCCCATATCAAGTTCGTCGAGCAGGGTACGTCCCGGGTCCCGGTTTCTCCAATCGCAGAGTACTTTATTTTTGTTATTGTTAGACAACGTCGAGTGTAAGAACACTCTATATACTTCTCTGAAGAAAGGAAAACCGAATTCTTGAGTCTCTTGTGGAGTAAACCAAGGTTTATACAGACATATTTTTAGAAAGTTTTAACATTTTGTCATATATTTATTCAATAACATGAAGAATGAGTTATGTCTGAGAGGTAGGTTAAGGACCGTTAATTCTGTAAGACGGTACTGGGACTCCTCGGTGGGGTTCGGGCTCCGGTCCCCGCCGTCGACCCTCCTCGTTGGGCTCCTCGCCACCGACGCGTCCGTATCCTCCCGGATCTCCTCGATAGGGTGCAACTTCCAGTCCTTCCCGTCGTTATTCCTCTATGGGGAGTAGGTTCCATTCCTCGTCACCGACACGGAACGACCTCGTCGGCACTTCTCTATGGGGTGCGGGTTTCATTCTCTTTGGGTTCATTCTATCATCCACGACGTTCTCCCGTAGTCTCCCGTCTGTGTGACTTTGGTATGAGTGTCTTTTGATCAGTTAGATTAGTTTGATCCTGGTGTCGGAACAGATTGAGTTACTTTGGTTCGGTACGGACACCCCGGTGGGTTCTACCCGCCCAGTACCACTTCAGACTGTCTTACACCAGGTGACCTCTTCCCTTACCGTTCGGTGAAGTCATAGGAACGGAACTTTTGGGGTACTTGTCATACTCTTCCGTTTTATTATCCTATGGTTTTCTCCTTGGGGGGTCCAGTAATCCACGGGTTATACGATGACCTCTAGTCACCTCTTTATTGAGGTCTTTCTTACTTCCCTACCTCGGTTTCGTTTTTGTTATGGGTCAACACCTACACTGACCACTATCTTCGTTCTAGGCTACGACATTCCTCGTTATAACGTATCCTTGGACCTTACAGTCTAGGTACTTAGTTCCATTTAACCTTCACCAGTTTGTTCTCTACCGTTCCCACTTACAGCTGTAAGATCCTTAGTCACTTGATTTTGCCTGACCTTACCCACTTAAATTGAGTCTACTGGTAATATAGATGATGATGTCCGTCCTTAGGGAGTCTTCTTTACCTCATCGGTAGTACCAGTTTTTTCTCAGGCTTTACGTCATGAACCTACGTCAGAGTTTTTGCTGTCTTACTAGAGACAAACAGAGGTTCGGTTTGGTAAGTTATAGTGTCAATAGGTTCAGATACGGGGTTGGTCATTACGACTTCTTCGACTTCAACTTGCCAAAATACTTCTGGATGTTCTGGAAAATCTTGATTGTGGGTTTTTTCTACAGGAAAAGTAATATCCCCTGACCTTACGTTTTCATCCTTCAGTTCTTTGTGGACCTCATTGTCCGTTTAAACCGGAACCTTACGCCTTACTTCGTCCCGTTTCTGATTATCTCAAAACGGTTCTTTTACGTGACCAGTATCGTTTGTGGGTGAAGGTTGTTGTGTTCTCTTCAGAGATGTGTACCTGTAGTGGTCTACAAGTTGTGACTTTAGTCTAACTAATATAAGAAATGTCGGTTTTTACCTCTTCGAGATATGTCAGTTGTTTTTACTCTGGTCCTCGACTGACACCGAGTCTAGTACTTGAGGAATAATGGTCTAAGTCTGAGTTTAACTTCTTTTATACCTTTTGACGATCTGGTAAGTCCATACTGGATTTAGTTTAGGGAATACTAATATGTCACCTTCACTCTTTATCTAAATTCCCGGATCTAGACTATCTATCTCACGGACTACTCGATACCTTACTCCAAGTACTGTAACATGTCCTCTGTCCTTAGTTCTGGTATTGGTACCTTTTCTTTACGTTTTTTCGTTTTACCGACAGACCCCTCCGGAATGTTTATCGACACTTTTCTTCTCTACACTTTTCGTTTCCTCTTTTCCTTTCTATATTCGTAGACTTACGTCTCAAGGTCTCTTGTCGTTCTTCTCTATTCTTTCGGAAGAAGTCGTTAGTTACGTTTCTTTATCTCCGTTTGTTGTCTTACCCTTTCTGATCTCTAGAGAATTTCTTTTAATCTCTATGGTTCCCTTATAAAGTAAGTTTCTGCCCGAACTATTTCCTGTCTTTACCAGACCTGGATTGTCTTCGTCTTCTATAATTCTTCTCCACCGTTCTTATGTGTCTTCTTGACATGTTTTTTCTAGAAGTGCTGGGTCTATTAGTACTACTACACTAGTGAGTAGGTCTCGGTCTGTAGAACCTTACACTTCAGTTCCCCCGGAATCTTTCGTAGTGATGTTTGTTTCTATCATCTCCACTACCTTAAGGTCAACTCGACAAAGTTTAGGACTTTCTACTACGACACTTTCACGACGTGAGTTATATGGTCGTCTAAACCTTTTGAGTCGTAACCGGTCTCCTGATCTTTTCAAAAGTAAGGTTAGGGTTTCTTTCCGTTACGTTTTCTTACGAGTTTGGTGACGTGTTAACGTGAGTAGAGTGTACGATCATTTCATTACGAGTTTTAAGAGGTTCGGTCCGAAGTCGTTATGCACTTGGCACTTGAAGGACTACAAGTTCGACCAAAATCTTTTCCGTCTCCTTGGTCTCTAGTTTAACGGTTGTAGACGACCTAGTACCTTTTTCGTTCTCTCAAGGTCTTTTTGTAGATAAAGACGAAATAACTGATACGGTTTCGGAAACTGACACACCTAGTGTTCTTTGACACCTTTTAAGACTTTCTCTACCCTTATGGTCTGGTGGATTGGACAGAGAACTCTTTAGACATACGTCGAGTCCTTCGTTGTCAATCTTGACCTGTACTTTGTTGGCTGACCAAGGTTTATCCTTTTCCTCATACAGTTCCGACATATAACAGTGGGACGAATAAATTGAATATACGTCTCATGTAGTATCTTTGCGACCTGACCTTCTTCGTGTTCGACCTTAGTTCTAACGGTCCTCTTTATAGTTATTGGAGTCTATACGTCTACTGTGGTGGGAATACCTTCTTTCACCTCTCCTTGATTTTTCGGAGAACTACTTTCACTTTCTCCTCTCGTTATTTCAACCGGATTTCGAGTTGTAAGTCTTTTGCTTCTAGTACCGTAGGCCAGGGTAGTGAAGTACCCTTTATCTACCCCTTTGTCACCTTTGTCCCAGTCTGAAATAGAAAACCCCGAGGTTTTAGTGACGTCTACCACTGATGTCGGTACTTTAAGTTTCTGCGAATGAGGAACATTCTTTTCAATACTGGTTGGATCTATCATATAAGTTTTCGTCTCTGTAATGAAACGGCTGATTCCAGGCAGATCAGTTCCGATACCAAAAAGGACACCAGTACATATCTACACTCTAAACCTGACACTTCTTCCGACTCGCGTTTCCTAACTACGAAAACTTGACACCACAACCTCTTCTGAGAACTCTCAGGGAACCTGACGTTCCTCTAGGTTCGTCAGGTAAGACTTCTAGTCGGGACCCTAAAGAAACCTTCCTTACTACGATTTCGACTTCGAGGTCATGAAACCGGTGGAGTACGCTTCTCAACTGAGTAACCTTTTCTGAGACTACGACCCTCCCTAACCCCCGTCCTCCTCTTCCCCTACTGGTTCGTACTCTACCGACCTACTGTAGTGCTTGAGCTACCTGTACTCAGACTCACTTGAGGCCCACAACCACTACCTGTCCCTCCGGACCATACGACGCTAAGTACCCCAGCGTTTCTCATCCTGTGTTGACTCTCTGACTTGACTTGACTTGGTACTGGTCTTAACCTTCTCGAAATAGACCGTCCCGGATTAAAAGAGTCCTGTGTCATCAATAATATGTAATTCCTTCTTCTGTGTAAGTGAAACGTACTACCGTACGTGATAGTTTTTACATATGAAAATGTGTAGTACTCCCTTTTATACTACGGATATCCTTTTACCCTACTATGAGTTTGTCGTTAAAGAAAAAAAAAAAATTAAAAGAAAAAAATAAAAAATCAAAATATAAAAAATTTAAAATTATAGAAATTAAGAATGTACGCAAGGGTTTGTACTTGGGGGGAGGGTGGAGGGAGGGGTGGTGTAGAGAGACCCAGTAGGGGTACGTGGTCGGGGTTCGTACGACGTGGGACGTAGTCTGTATCTGACCGCTAAGTTAAGAATGTACTATCATATGTACAATCTTACAGTAAGAGGGTTTAGTAGGGTGGGAGAGGGAGAGGGAGACTCAGGTTTTCAGGCAATATGTGTAGACACAGAAAAAAGGACAGAACGTATGTCCCAGCAGTAACGGTAGAAGGATTTAAGGTATATATACACAATCATATGACATAACCACAAAAAGAAAGACCGAATGAAGTGAGACATATTA
>SJYO01026388.1:439174-576266 GCA_006410555.1 Capra ibex | reverse complement strand
TAGGTACTTGTACCATATAAAGAGGTAGATAATCACAGGAGAAACTAAAGAAAGTAGTCACAAAATATCAAAAGATATATATCCAGAAATCAAAGAAATCCATCTATATAAGGATTCATAAAATAAGAAAAGCAACGTTACCACTTACCTTAACAAAGGAATTAAAGAAAAAGATGAAAGAGTAATAATCACATATCCTTACGTTCCCTAAAGACACACAACTAAAATATAGGACGTTGAACTGATATAAGTAACTAATCGGGATCATTAAAAGACCACCTCAGAAATCCCAAAAGGTACATCTCCTAGTACAGTAGACGTTTGTCACTCTCAAAATGAAGAAGAAAAGGTTAAACCTAAGGAAAATAAAGAAAAAGACGAGACTAACGACACCGGTTTTGAAGGTCTTGATACAACTTATCATCGCCACTTTCACCTGTGGGAACAGAACAAGGACTGAAATCCCCTTTACGAAAGTTAAAAAGTGGTAACTCCTATTACAAACGACACCCAAACAGTATATATCGAAAATAATACAACTCCATACAAGGAAGATAAGGACGAAAGACCTCTCAAAAATAGTATTTACCTACAACTTAAAACAGTTTCCGGAAGAGACGTAGATAACTCTATTAGTATACCAAAAATAAAAAGTTAAACAATTACACCACTTCATGTAACTAACTAAACGCCTATAACTTCTTAGGAACGTAGGGACCCTATTTCGGGTGAACCAGTACCACATACTAGAAAAATTACACAACAACCTAAGACTAACGATCTTAAAACAACTCCTAAAAACGTAGATACAAGTAGTCACTATAACCGGACATCAAAAGGAAAAAACACTGTAGAAACAGTCCAAAACCATAATCCCACTACCACCGGAGTATCTTACTCAAACCTTCAAATGGAAGGAGACGTTAAAAGACTTTCTCAAACTCCTCCTATCCACAATCGAGAAGATCTTTAAAAACCATCTTAAGTCGACACTTCGGTAGACCTGGACCCGAAAACAAACGACCTTCTAAAGACTAATGTCAAAGTTAAAGACACGAACACTACCCAGACAATTCTAAAAGATAAAGAAGGACCAAGTCAAAACCTTTTAACATGAAAAGATTCTTAAACAGGTAAAGAAGGTGCAACAGGTAAAATAACCGTATGTTGACGACTATCATCAGAGAATACTAGGAAACATAAAGACACAACAGACAACACTAGAGAGGTAAAAGTAAAGATTAAAATAACTAAACTAAAAAGAGAGAAACGAAGAACTACTCAGACCGATTACCAAACAGTTAAAATAAATAGGAAAGTTTCTTGGTCGAAAACCGAAACAACTAAAAACGATACCAGAGAAAACAAAGAAAACGTAAATAAAGACGGGATTAAAAATTCTAAAGAAAGGAAGATGATTGAGACCCCAAGAGGTTAAGAAGGAAAAGATCAACGAAATCAACATCTCAATCCAATGAAAAAACTGAAAAAAGATTTTCATACCTTGCGAAGTACTTAAACGTACAGTAGGAACACGTCCCCGGTACGATTAGAAGAGACATAGTAAGGTTAAAATCATATACACGACGGCTTCGCTCGTGTCGTTAAAAATTTCTTTATGTTGACCCGTCTGTTTACATACCCTTACACAAGTTGAAGTAATCGTTAGGTTTTTTACGATTAATTTATCAATTCTATAAATCCAAGTGACTGTTCTAATCTTTACTACAGTGACCTAATCATCGGGAGAAGAAGGGAAAACAATTGGTTGTTTTCAGAAACAACTTTGACAATAGAGTGTCTAACGGAACCATAAACGTTTCTTTCTTTGTCTTTTCTCGTACATGAAAGGATAAGGAAGTCGGGGGATTTCATATAACTAGACCTTTGTCCTTATTTTTATTAAGAGAGGACGTGTGTTTCTGTTTTATCGGACGTATAAGATTCTGTTTTATTATTATTATTATTATTAAAACAAAAGAAATCTTCAAATCTGATAGGTCATGGGTTCTTAATTTTGAATTGGAACCCTCTAAGGACTGATGAACGACCTAAAGTGTCCTCATTACCCTTTTTTTTAGTTGGGTGACGGATGGGTAATGGGTAGTGTTTCCTGTATTCCGATCTTTTCCCCCGAGGGGTGAGTGAGACTCGACTGACTCTCTCTGAGTACGAGGTTTTGAAGTCCCCTTCTTCTGGAATTGAAGAAAGATTGATGGACGGGAAATTGGAGGTTCTTTTAGTCTAGCATTTCTTAGGCGGATGTTACGTCCTCTGGGTCCAAGTTAGGGAGCCAACCTTTCTAGCGAACCTCTTCCTTTACCGTTAGGTGAGGTCATAAGAACGGATCCCTTAAGGTACCTGTCTCCTCAGACCGCTCGATGTCAAGTACTTCAGTGTTTCTCAGCCTGTGTTGACTCGTCGATGTGAAAGTGAAAGTGATTCATGTAATAAGTTAGACGGGGAAGGAAATAAATTAAGGGAAAAAGTATAACGGACCCGGGTAATTATCCAGCGTCTTTCGATCAAAGTACCCAGAACCCCTCTGACTCCGTGTCCTATATGCCTTTCCCAGAGGTAACTTCAGACTCCCCCATCCGTCGGTCAGCTCCCCTAGCGTAGGATTTCAAGGTCGGTTACCGTTCATGGTCGCTAAGACTTTTAGAGGAAACTCGTACTTGATCCAGGATAAGTACGGATATAACACAAGTCGTAATCTGGGGTACGGAATAGACATTCGTGCCGAGTCTAGGTGAAAGCACTATTGATAGTTCACTGTGACATGAAATGAAAAAAAAAAATTAAAAATAAAAATGAAATAAAATGAAATGTTATGACATAACCAAAGCTGTATGTAACTGTACTTAGGTGGTGCCCACATGTACGCTAGGGTTGTACTTGGGGGGAGGGTGGAGGATACAGACTACGTGCTGTGACAGGAAATTTAATACATTTTTAACTGAGAACAAAAGGAGGTCTATAAGGAGAAGATTACTCCTTGAATCATTTAGTACTATAATTGATTTTATGAGTCACTACCCAATGTTTGCCGGGCCTCCTGTCTTCACCCTTTTAGACTCTGTTTTTGTAGGGTAGGGGTGAAGAGGACCTCGCTTGATACGTACCGGGTCAAAATCAGCTCTATGAAGTGTAGCGAATACCTAACATTCCGACGTAAAGTAATTCTCTACCGACTCTTAAATACAGTTAGACCTAAGACCAGTCCATGAGTTTCGGTTCACGACTGTCACCCACTCTGTGAAGTACGGGTCGAGAGGACCTTACTTTCTTTTGTCGGACTCAGACATCTTTTGTCCACCTGTAGTAATTGTACTCTCGGTTTATAAGTAACCTATTTTTCATTGAAGAGAGGGAAGTGTCCTCCGTCTTCTACTCGGACAGTCCTTTACGGGAAATTTAGTCCCGAATCTTTCAACCTCTTCAACGTTTTAAGAGAAGTCATGATAGTGGAGGGACCTCAGGTGTTTTGGTAAATTGTTACTGTGTCGATCACTGAAACCACGGTAAACCAAAACTCTTTATTCACCTTAGGGGACTACATTATAAAAGGAAATAAATTTTGTAATCGATAAACAGTTCTCACGACAGCATCGTGGTCTACAGATCTTGATGGAAGTCCTACCTAGTCTAGAGTCCGGTCTTCCCGTAGAAAGTTGATGGCTCTCCCTTTTTGTCTGTACGTAAGGTCACGAGACACAGTCTTGTCGAGTCCGTACGATTGTTAGAAGGTACTGTAGACGATATTGACGAGGTGACCGTGGATTATTTACAAACAGGAAACTGGGGTGTCCGTTGCACGGGAGAGGGTAGTCGTTGGTATTTACTCCTCTCTTCCTCTACTTCTCATAAGGATGCAGATGTTAGTGTTTAATCTTACCTATCTGTCGTCCCAGTCACCCTACGTTTTTAGGGAGTTACGTAAACACTAACACACACACACGATTCACCGAAGTCAACACAGGTTGAGACACGCTGGGATACCTGCTCTCGGGTGGTCCAAGGAGACAGGTGTCCTAAGAGGTCCGTTCTTTTGACCTCACCTAAGGTTAGGGGAAGAGGTCCCCTAGAAAGGTTACGTCCCTAGCTTTGACACAGAGAATGGAGATGACGAGACACCCTAAAAACGTACGGTGATTGGAATCGTGGATAATTAAAATTAATGACCTTTACAGAGTTTTTGTACAAGAAACAGGACGATGGAGGAACCGGTCCTAACAACCTTCTCGGAGGGTTTTCAAGATATAGGTGAGGTTTAGTTGAGTGTATGGTGAACATGGAAATAGATATTTTTCTTTTTTCAAATGTGACAAATGAAGTTGTGAGAGGTCGAGTTATTATTTATTCCATAATTGATTGATTTATCTGTCGTTGTTATTTTTGTGATGGACATTTCAGGCTTACGGAGTGGTGTTACGGGTCAGTTCGGGGTGGGACAGAGGTTTACGGACGGGTGTTCTACGATACCGACCGTGTCTTGAGTGGAACTACGTCGAGTTGAGTCTGTGTCCCCCTAACCCTAACCCAGAAAAATCCGTTTACCCTGGCGGACCTGGTGGACTTCACCCTAACCCAGAGAAGTCCGTAACTACCCGATAACGGAGTCGCTTCCACTCCCAGAATTCCTTTTACTCTCCGTTTATCCCTCGTCGGACTCATTCCGGTACTCGACAGGTCCGTCCTTACACCCCGAAGGTGAAACTTAATTTCCTACTTACTCTATATCCCTACCCGACTCGGTTTGTTCTCCGGAGTTCCGTGTCTCTGTCGGAGTTCCGTGTCGACGTCTCGACTTGGAATTTGAACGGGTAGACTCCCTTCAACGTCGCCTTTCTCCGCCAACCACGAGGTCGTCTTCGAGCACTCGGAGGTTCCGTCTTACCCCACCCCTCAGTCAGCATCCAAGCTTGTCTAAGAGTGTGTGAGGAAATCGGACGACACAGAGTCGGTCCAGACGTTCCGTCGTCTCAAGATGCTCGCGACGACTCTTAAGAGTTCAAGATCTAGATTAAGAAATCACGGTCTTGATCCATTCGTCGTGCCCTGTCCGACGTGTCTTTCAGTAATACGTTAAGTTTCTTCCCTCGACTCCGTTTTGGTTGGTCAAACAGTTACACAGACGTCAGTGGGTGATCGTTCCCGACCGTCCGCCTAAAATTTACATTAGTTAGTGTGTACTCTCAAAAAGGGCCACGGAGTCGCCATTTCCTTAGGTGGACGTTACGGCATCTGTACCTAAACTAGGGACCCAACCCTTCTAAGGGACCTCCTCCCGTACCGTTAGGTGAGGTCATAAGAACGGGTCATAAGTTGGGTGAGTGTACTTTTCTCGTCGGATCGTCCGATGCCAGGTATCCCAGCGTTTCTCAGTCTGTGTTGACTTCAGTGACTCGTGTGTGTGTGTGTACCCTCTCTTCGGAAGGGGTCCTCCCCCTAAAATGTCCAGATTCGTTAAGGTGTACTTCTCCATCCCTTTATCGGTGACCCCGTGTCCTGGTTTTACAGACGTGTGTTCTCTCTCACCTTCCCGACGGTAGTGACGTTTAACGATTTGAAACGTTCTTCTGTCTTTACAGAGTCCATGGTGAAAGATACTCATCTTTGTTCCACCTAAAAAGGAGGTTTGTTGTACCCACTCGTTAAAGACGGTCAACTGGAATTCAAGTAAGTAACGACAAAGACCTGTTGACCATAATTACCATAGGACCTCTTTGATTTTGGTTCAAAAACAATGACACAAAACCAACCAACCAATCGACCATAACAAAACAAGGTAGATCAGAGGAACGTAGTCTATGACGACCCAAAGAAGGTATAATCCTCGTCGTGATACCCCGAGATAACTGGACAACCTGAACAAAGATTTTCCTCCAAACAGTCTCTCAACCGTAGTCTCAAAGACTTCGAACTTGGTTAACACGAGTAAGTACACTCACTGTGTATCCAGAGCCACAGATGTGTCCCCGGTTCTTGAAGACTCTGCCTCAGTTTACTCTTTACCCTTCCTGACATCAAAGAAATATGAAAATTGAGTGTTTCGGTCGTATTAGATTAAACCCTGGAATTATAGCACGTTATATCCAGAAATTAAAGTCCCTTAAAATATTAACGTACTTCAATTTAAGTCTAAAACCCGTAGAGATATAACAATATCTTTCTTGTTTTAATTCTGGACGAAATCTTCGTTTCCTAGAGACGACCCAAAATAATAACCTAAATAAATTTTCAGGATAAATTAAAGAGACTTTGTAGTTATCTACTACTACTGTGTGTCGACCTATTTTCAATCTTACCTTCATTCTCTTTTACTAAAAGTGAGAACCTGTGTTTCAAAGAAAAATAAATCAATTATATAAAAAATTGGCTGAAGACATAGAAGACCCAGGGTAAAGGTATAACGGGTGGTGACCAGGGTCTTATTTCGGAATTTCTCGTCGTCATCCAACATTCCCCACCGATACACTTTCACCCAACTCCTGACAGGACTTTCTCTCGTCTATCAGAGTCAATTCCCCCTATCGATACGGGGGTCACCTGGGACTCGAATTGTCAATGTGGATGACTAGTCCCCTTGTATTTCTTCTCCTTATAATCTTCCTTATAAAGAGGTATGAGAACAAAGGAGGATTCACTTCCCTCGTGGTGATCCGACCGTGAAGACTGGGAGACGACGGGGAAGGGAGAGAGGCATTCCCTCTACGTCACTGGTACGGGTGAAGTCAGGAAAGGAGAAGGATTTTCAATTCGGTGGACACCTGTAGTTGGTGACACGATGAGGATGTCCTTATACAATCGCCTCGAAATCCGAGAGTGTGACTCTGTCTTAGAGCCTAGGTCAGTCATGACCTTTACTTCTACTACGGAACCAAAGAGGAGACAATGAGGAAACAAATAAAGGTAAACAAGTCGTGATTCCCCCACCACCGTCGTGACAAACGGTTCTGGAGTGTTGACGAGATTGCATGGGACAGACGATTTCAGTCCGGAGCACAACTCAGGGGAGAGTAAGAAGTCAAGTTCTGAGTCGTTGAGGTGTCTAGGGAAGGATTTGTAGGGATGGGGGTCGTGGTGGGCGGTTACCGGTGAGGTCGTCAGGATAATTACGTCTGGGTAAAGTGTACCGAAATAGAGTAAAAACGTCCTACAGATCAAGGACTCGTTGTCTTTAGGACGAATATAAATAAACATTAAGGAGGTAGAAACACCGTGGGTTGTATTACATACGTACAACCTTCGTGAACTATTTAATAAAAAATTATCTACTCATGAAAGAGACGTTAAGAGACTGTAGATATTTTCCGACTCTCCAAAGGAAAGACAAAATTGTCTTACGTTAGTAAAGTCTTTAGACTTACAAACCCGACGACGACGACGACGATTCAGTGAAGTCAGCACAGGTTGAGACACATTGGGGTACCTGCCGTCGGGTGGTCCGATACTTTCCGTTTTAACGAATCCTCATATAACGACAAACATGATACATATTTAACACACACTTGTTAGGTTAATATATAAAGATGTTTGACTTGGAGTCTTTTTAAAACCACAAGATGTTTGACTTGGAGTCTTTTTAAAACCACAAGTAAATCATGAACAGTTGACTCGTGGATGATTTATGGATAGGGACTCATCTCCCCTATGTTTCTTCTTTGAATCTCGGACCGGGCGAAGAGCCTGAAACCCGATTCTAGTTCACCACCGAGTCTGCCTTTCGCAGACAGATGTTACACCCTCTGGACCCAAGCTAGGGACCCAGCTCTTCAAGAGACCTCTCCCTTTACCGTTGGGTGAGGTCATGAGAACGGATCTTTTAGGGTACCTACCTCCTCGGACCACAGGTACCCCAGTGTTTCTCAACCTGTGTTGACTCACTGAAGTGAAAAAAAGTGAAAGAGTCCCTCTAGTAGAAACTCTACTCTAGAGTGTCACATCGGATTTCCACAGAGTAATCTTAGGAGACGACCCTGAAGGGACCACCGGTCACGATTCTAAAACTCGAAGGTTCCGTTCCCTTTACCCAAGTTTGGGGACCAGTCCTTTTACTAAGGTTTACGTCATTGATTCTCAAGTTTCAGTATTGATTCGTAGGACGTACAACGTTGATTCTGGGTCGTATCGGTTTATTTATTTTAAAAAAATTTAGGGACAACATTTTTGAGTCTGAGGGTCCATAGTCCGAAACGACCTAGTCCTAAAGGACCTCACCCGGGTCATTGGAGAAAGACTCGAGGGGTCTACAAGAGTCCGTGGGACTCTTGGTGACGGTTTTTCGTTCTACCTCTACTCATTCGTGACACTACCCCAATACTTGGGTCCTGACTAGATCTGACGAAAAGTCCTCTTCGTCTCTCAGAAGACCTCATTTCAGGATAGACTCTTTTCCAACTATTACGGGTTACTCAATTAACTTACTGTTTTCCCCCTTTCATCAAGATTGTTAGTTACCTGAAAAAAAAGAAAGATAAAAAATTAGACGTCACCAAGAATAAACCTTCTTTTTTTTTTAGTGGATTATCCTACAACAACGACCCCAACGACACCAACAAAAATTATGGATAATACTTATGTAGAAAGGTAAATTAAGAGTGTTGTCGGGGAGTTTTGTTCGTCTCGATTGTAAAAATATGGATAAAATGTCTCTTTATTTGTCTTCACTTATCAACCAGATCATAGTGTGTAGACTTTTACGGTTTTGACCCTACTCTTGACTTCATGACTAGGGTTATGAACGCTGAACATACCGTACGATAGGGAATTTCTTAGATATGGTTGAAGTTTTTGGTATAATGGTAGGTTAGAGGAGAAGAGTAATTCCTAAGTTTCCCTAAATATGTACGATCTAATAGAGACTACAGGTGGGTTCGTGATTTTAAGGGGTCTAGACACTTTTTGAAATTGGGAACAATTTCATTCTCAATTCCAGTGGTGATTGTCTAAGTAAGTACTCTGTAACGGGAATCAAAAGTTCGTACACAAATAAAAGTCCGTTTTCGGTACCAGTTTAATCCTTTGTGGTCGACCTTTTTTTTTTTTTTTGTAGTTTTTAATTACAATCTAAGTTTCTTCTTACGTCTCTATTTTTCTTTTCCGGTGGTACTGACTTATAACACTGTACTACAGTATATTTATAATAAGTTTATGATCATTTAAAAATTTTCCTTGAGTCTTAATCAAGACCAAAACTTAGTAACCAACCTCAATTCTGTAGAAAATAATAAAACTGGATAAAGTTAGACTGTTTACTTATGACATCTTCTGTGTTGGTCGAAACAGAAAGTTTCTCGTAACCATAAACGGAGTCAACACTTATAAAATTTAAACACAAGTAAAAATTAAAATTATTAAAATAAAAAAAGTTATTCCAACAGAATTCAAACTCCCCACCCTCCTTCTTTCGTCCTATTCCGAAAGTTATACAGAAAACATAGTAAGTTACACGAAAGTTGAATTGATTTTTGAAACCGAATCAACTAAATTAGTTATTCCTTAAATAATAGAGTGTATCATTTTTCAGTGTTATGTTTTGTCAAGGTCCTGACTAACTAAATCGTCGAGTGACCGTGGTATTTCTAAGTCCGAGGAAGGGGAAAAAACAAGTCGAAGGAAGTCGTCTAAGTGAAGTCGGTGTTCGTTTACCTTTGGTCAAAGATCCACGATATAAAAATAGTGTTAACGGTCTGTACCTGATCTTTGACAAAGAAGAGAAAAATAGTTACACAATTTGAAAAGGGTCTTCGTGAAGACATCCAAGGGAGAGTAGAGTAACCGGTCTTAACGTAGGCTAGGGGACGGAAGACGGTAGTGATCGTTCTCCTTTCTCCGGTGACCCTAACGTGAGTTGACTACCAACAGTGTACTCTGATGGTTATGGGTAGAACAGTAGTGTGGGAGAATGTATAGAGAGGAGGTGTGGGACGAGTGTTTCCCGTAGATCTTTATAAACCCTTGTAAAAATAAGTAGTACCACTACCCCCCACTAAATCTGTTACTTCTAGTCCCTACAATTTACGGAACGTTACGTACTTTATCAGGGTGTTTTATTTCTTAATTGGATGGTTTTTACGGATTATGTAGACGGTGGGTGGAAACTTCTAGTGGTTGTGACCTGGGACTCGACCTATACCCAAGACGGAAAAAGCTCCACGTATTAGGACACCACCTACCTAGGAAGTTCCTGTAGTCACAAGACGACGCACTCTTCGTGGAAATCAAGGACGAAACGTCACTTTCGTTCATTCTAGTAATTCTCTTCTTATGACCTTCGTTTAAGATCCATAAGAAAGAACTACCCGAGAATGTGTAGTACAGAATGTCTCTAAAGTGTACTGAAATATAGTTAGTCGTGAAGTTTGTACTATGTACAATCCTTTTAGTTACAAGGTTAGTGTGTTTTCCCACCTTCCGCTTATGCGTTCCGTAAAAGCCGTCCACTTACCAAGACACCGCGACGGTGCGTAGGGACCGGCAAATAGTCGGGACCAGAAGTGACGGATCTAAGGTCTCGCAGAGAGCAGTGGTACCGTCGAACTTTTACGAGGAAGTGTGAATCGGGGAGGACAAACCAGTTCTTACTATTAAAGGTCACGGGACGAATTAACACTTTACCATACAATACGAGTAGGGACTTAACGGTGTACCTTTCATATATAAAATAAATAGGGACTCACGGTTGAAATAGGGTAATTTTCGTTGTTTCGTGACACTCTCCAATCGACACCTTAAACCTTATCTAGACGGGACCCGACTGACTACTCTCCCCGACCCGACGTACCTTCGTCATCCCACCCCTGATTGATGTGGACCGACCGTGTTGTTAGTGTGGGACAAGACTGAGTGTCGCCCTCTCTTGTCTAGGATTTAAGACGGTCAAGGGAAACAAAAGGAAAAGATGTTGACGACACAGGAAACTCGACTCGAGACCCATTGTTACTACTTTCTAAGGTCAACTACCTTTACTTCAGTATAACAGAAATTTATAAATTTTAGACCAGTACTAATTTCTGTACTTAACCTGGTCCTATTTCCACACTTTTGATATTTCTCCAGTAAAAGATCGTCAGTTCTCGAAAGATTTCTACCTTTCTATTCGGAATTCATTCCTACTCGTGTATGCAAACCGTTAGAAACATTCTGTCTCCATTTCTTAAACCCCGATCTACTAGAAATTTCACGGTCTTCGGAACATCGGATCACTAATTCACCGAATTACTTTTTGAATAACGTCCCTTGGTTAAGGGTGAGGGGTGATGGACCAGAGTATGAAGTGTCACCCAAAGTAGTCTCAAGAAGTCAGGTTTAGGTTTTCTGTTACGATTAAATATGGTGGAATTTTTGGTTATGTTTATGTCTTTATCTGGGTGTCTGTATCTGGTATTGGAGAATACCAATGGTTTCTTCTTTCCCCTCCTATTTAATCCTCAAACCCTAATTGTATATGTGTGATAATATATATTTTATCTGTTAGTTACTCCTGAATGACATATCGTGTCACTTGACATGAGTTATATAGTGTTATTGGATACTCTTTTCTTAGTCTTTTTCTTACATATATACATATATATATTGACTTAGTGGTACGATATTGGAGTTTGATTGTACTGTAATATTTAGTTGATATGAAATTATTTTACTTCTTGAACATGTAACACCATCTTGACTTTCAAAATCGATATATTTCTCTTTCCCCTACGAATCTTGTAGAACGAGTATAATTTGGTCACAAGTTCGTTGAAAGTGATAATACACTATTTATGTATTGACTTATTATACAATTCTTTTGAAAAGTGTTTAGTTTAGGTTTAAACAAGTTTGTGAGACGGATCACATCTGAAACCCTTAAGTAGTTTTTTAGAAGACTTAGTGTACGTGAAGGTTTAACAGACAGAAAATATCAGAAGTTATTAAAAACCGTAGAGACCAGTTAATAATTTTCGTAGTGGAGTATATAAACCTTGTGAAGGAAATTTTCAATGTATAAAGTGTGGAGATGTATCGATACGTCTATTTACACTATAAAGAGAATTTTACTAATTCACTGAAAAATCTCGAGGTCAATCTTTTTATACTGTACTTTCAGTACAAATAGACCCTATCAAAATGGTTGATGAATGTTTAGGTAAATAGTAAAAGACAAAATTGTCTATCTAAAATTTATTATAAGAGAAAGGATTCATGATATGTAAGTATTCACATAAATCCTTTTCATCTACTCTAAGTAATTAATGGTTCCGGTTCATAAATAATGAGTCACTTTGACTGTTGATAAAAATCTATGGTTAATGAACTAGTTGTGAATTGATATTTTTTATATAGACTTTCAAAGTAGATAAAGATTTACTGTAAACAAATTTTTCAAACTTGAAATCATTTTCAGGTAATATATTACGAAGTTTTTTTTGAGTATGACTTAAGTACTAAATTTTTCTTTAGATTTAATTTTATTCGGTCAGTGTTTTTTTGTTTCTAGAATACTAAGGTGAAAGTACTCCATGGTTCTCGTCAGCATAAGTGTCTTTTTCTGATCTTACCACCAAAGGTCCGTGATCTACTTGTCTCCTTACCCCTCAGGAATAAATTACCTATGAACATAAGAGTGTTTTACTTTCTCAAGACCTCTAACGAACGTGTTTTTGCACTTATACGAGTTATGAACTTTTATCAATTTTACTATTTATAGTACACATAAACTGGTGTTAATTATTAAATATGTATTTTTTTCTATCTTTAGGTAAAGATTGGAACCGATGACTTTTCTATATCTTCGTTTCAGTGGGGTTTTCGTCACCCGTGTGGACTGTGGGTCTAGAATAAAAGGTTTACGGTAAAGATTAATTTTCCTCTCTCCGACTAAGGTCCCTTACACATTGAACTTAGACTTTATATAATAACACAGTCGTTCGTTTCATCCGGAGTTTTTGACTAGTCAATCAGTCGGTCAAGTCAGCGAGTCAGCACAGGTTGAGAAACACTGGGTTACCTGATATCGTGCGGTCCTAAGAGACAGGTTGTGGTTGAGGGTCTCTGACGAGTTCGAGTACAGGTAGTTCAGTCACTACGGTGGGTTGGTAGAGTAGGAGACAACAGGGGAAGAGGAGGACGGGAGTTAGAAAGGGTCGTAGTCCCAGAAAAGGTTACTCAGTCGAGAAGCGTACTCCACCGGTTTCATAACCTCAATGTCGAAGTTGTAGTCAGGAAGGTTATTTATAATTCCTGATTAAAGGATATCTTACCTGACCAACCTAGAGGAACGTCAGGTTCCCTGAGAGTTCTCAGAAGACGTTGTCGTGTCGAGTTTTCGTAGTTAAGAAACCATGAGTCGAAAGAAATATCAGGTTGAGAGTGTGGGTGTGTACTGATTACCTTTTTATTATCGAAACTGATCTACTGGAAACAACCGTTTCATTACAGAGACGAAAAATTATACGACAGATCCAACCAGTATCGAAATGAAGGTTCCACGTTCGCAGAAAATTAAAGTACCGACGTCAGTGGTAGACGTCACTAAAATCTCGGGGGGGGTTTTTTCAGAGAGTGACAAAGGTAGATAAACGGTACTTCACTACCCTGACCTACGGTACTAGAATCACTACCCTGACCTGCGGCACTAGAATCAAAAAAATCAAAACTCGGTTGAAAAAGTGAGAGGAGAAAGTAAAAGTAGTTCTCCGAGAAATCAAGAAGAAGTGAAAGACGGTATTCCCACCCCAGTAGACGTATAGACTCCAATAACTATAAAGAGGACCGTTAGAACTAAGGTCAAACACGAAGGAGGTCGGGTCGCAAAGAGTACTACATGAGACGTATATTCAATTTATTCGTCCCACTGTTATATGTCGGAACTACATGAGGAAAGTGTTAAACCTTGGTCGGACGACAAGGTGTAGACTAAGATTGTAACGAAGAAGTGGACGTATGTCTAAAGAGTCCTCCGTCCATTACACCAGACCATAAGAGTAGAGAACTTAAAAAGTGTCAAACAACACTAGAGGTGTCAGTTTCGGAAACCGTATTTTTATCTTAAAAAATTTTTTTCCGAAACTGTATCCGTTACTTCGTCTTCAGCTACAAAAAGACCTTGAGAGAACGAAATAGTTACTAGGTCGTCTACAACCGTTAAACTAGAGACCAAGGAGACGGAAAAGATTTTGGTCAGACTTGGAGACCTTCAAGTGTCAAATACACGACAACTTCGGATCGAACCTCTTAAAACTCGTAATGAAACGATCGTACACTCTACTCACGTTCACACGTCATCAAACTTGTAAGAAACCGTAACAGAAAGAAACCCTGACCTTACTTTTTACTGAAAAAGGTCAGGACACCGGTGACGACTCAAAAGGTTTAAACACCCTTATAACTCACGTCGTTTTATCGAGTTGAGTTTAAGATAGTGGAGGTGATTGAAACAGGTATCACTACGAAACAGTCTAGATGAAATGAAGCCTGAGGTCCTACAGACCGAGATCCACTCACTAGTGTGATAAAACCAATAGACTCAGCACTTCTTAAAAAAACATATCAAGACACATAAGAATGGTGGAGAAGAATTATAGAGGACGAAGACAATTCAGGTATGGTAAAGATAGGAAATAACACGGGTAGAAGCGTATTTTACAAGGGAACCATAGAGATTAAAAGAACTTCTCTAGGGATCAGAAAGAGTCATACTTTTCCGTTTTTATGTACTGTGACTTTCTACTTGAGGGGTGCAACCATCCACGGGTTATATGATCACCTCTTCTTTCTTACTTACTCTTTCTTACTTCTCTACCTCGGTTTCACTTTTGTTGTCAGTCACACCCACACTGACCATTTCAGGTTACGACATTTCTTGTGATAACGTATCCTTAGACCTCACAATTCACGTGCTTAGTTCCATTTGACCTTTACCAGTTTATCCTCTACCGTTCATACTTGCAGCCGTAAAATCCTTAGTCACTTGATTTTACCTACCCTTACCCACTTAAATTAAGTCTACTCATAATATAGATGATGACACCCGTTCTTAGGCAATCTTCTTTACCTCATCGGTAGTATCAGTTGTTTTCTCAGACTTTACGTCATGAACCTACCTTAGAGTTCTTGTTATCTTACTAGAGACAAGTAAAGGTTCCGTTTGGTAAGTTATAGTCTCATTGGGTTCAGATACGGAGTTGGTCATTGTGGCTTCTTCGACTTCACCTTACCAAGATACTTCTGGATGTTCTGGAAGATCTTGATTGTGGGTTTTTTCTACAGGAAAAGTAATGTCCCCTGACCTCACGTTTTCATCCTTCAGTTCTCTATGGACCTTTTTGTCCGTTTAAACCGAAACCTCACGTTTTACTTCTTCTCGTTTCGGATTCTCTCAAAACGGTTCTCTTGTGTGACCAGTATCGTTTGTGGGAGAAGGTTGTTGTGTTCTCTTCTGAGATGTGCACCTATAGTGGTCTACCAGTTATGGTTTTTAGTCTTACTAATATAAGAAACGTCGGTTTCTACCTCTTCGAGATATATTAGTCGTTTTTGTTCTCGTCCTCGACTGACACCGAGTCTAGTATTTGAGGAATAACGTTTTAAGTCTGAATTTAACTTCTTTAATCCCTTTTTTGAGATCTGGTAAGTCCATACTGGATTTAGTTTAGGGAAGGTTAACATGTCACCTTTACTGTTTAACTAAGTTCCCTAATCTAGACTATCTGACTCATGGACTTCTTGATACCTGTCTCCAAGTACTGTAACATATCCTCCGTCACTAGTTCTGGTAGGAGTTCTTTTTCTTTACGTTTTTGACTACTCTTGAAAATTTTTCCTGTGTCGTCGGATAGATGGTCACGAGGGTCACGGGTTTGAACACCACTAACATCGTGGTTGTACTTGGAACTTTTGATATCTAATATCGTGTAACTCGTGTTTATTACGTACTGGAGTAGGAAGATGGTTTTGTTCGTTGTTTAATTAATCCTCTTTTACAAGAAATTTTATCTTTCAGCTGATTATTTATATGTCCCTTAAATCTCGATCTTGCAATGACAAAAGTTAGAAATATGGTTGTTAACAAAGTTCGTTCTTGGTAGTGACCTACGACCTACGTTAAGTAACTAACGTTTTTTACGTTACTTCATTAGACCTCCTTTGGTGGGACCGAATCAGTTTATAGTAATTGTTATTTTGTATTACCTTTTATTATACTTTTTCTTTTATATAAATATACATTGACTTAGAGAAACGACATATGGTCTTCGATTGTCTAAAATTTAGTTAATATGAAGGTTTTGAACTTAATTAATTAAATTAATCAAGATTTAACATAATGAAAATTAATTTTAATTAATTAAAAACTCACTAAATTATACATTTTATTATTATACTGTTCGACTGTGATCCATGAAGGACACATTAATTCACTCCTGGGTCATTGTGAATGTATCATGATTACGACGGTTTCTATGTATTGGACTTGTTTTTACGTCCAGTCCGTTTAGGTATAACCTCCCATAAGACGTTTTATTGACCAGACAGAAGAGGACTTTACAGTCAGTATTTACTGGGGGTATTTTGTCTTTTATAAGGTCTAATTTCTTCTAAACTCTCTATAGTCAAGTCAATTCAAGTCAACGAGTCAGTACAGGCTGAGACACTGGGGTACTTAACGTCGTGCGGTCCGGAGGGACATGTAGTGGTTGAGGACCTCAAGTGAGTCTGAGTGTAGGTCACTACGGTAGGTCGGTAGAATAGGAGACAGCAGGGGAAGAGGACGGGGGTTAGGGAGGGTCGTAGTCTCAGACAAGGTTACTCAGTTGAGAAGCGTACTCCACCGGTTTCATGACCTCAAAGTCGAAATCGTAGTAAGGAAGGTTTCTTTAGGGTCCCGACTAGAGGAAGTCTTACCTGACCAACCTAGAGGAATATCGTACGATATTTACAATTACGACCGTGTCGAAACTTATTCCCGACATAAATCCATTATACTACTAAAATTGAGAAGAGTTAAACTAATACGAATAAAAATCTTTGATAACTGAAATCCTCCTTCATGTCTTATTTCGGACATCTCGAAATACGTTTACTAATATACGTTTATATATAACACGTTATTAATGTAATAGTTCTATTAATTGTATAGGGAATGGAGTGTACCAATCGAACTAAAAGAAACCACTGTTGTGAACTCTATATGATAGAGAACCGTTTAAAGTTCAGATATATTATATAAGACAAAACTTTAAAAAATTAATCTTATAAATTGTCTTTTTATTTTTGTTCTTTTATTGTCTTAGTTGTTTGTAACAAAAGGAAAGAAGAAAAGAAAGAAATAATGAAAAGAAAATCAGTTAGATGTGGTAACCAAGAGTATACCACTGATTCCAATACATTTCTTAAGGTACAAGACCCTTAAGAGACTACCAGGTTATCACTCCCGAGGTTCAAGGTTGACGGTCCCCGGTCCCTAGTTAGCGACCAGTCCTTTGATTCTAAGACACTCGACGTGTCTCACTGGTTTATATATATACATAGAACAAAAATCCTCGTTTCTTTTATTCATTTGTATTTTGTACATCTACGTATGTGTAACTCTCTTCTTTCTTTCTTTTACCCACTTCACAATTTTTTACTACTTAAATCCACTTGTCAAACGAACTTAAGTAAAAAGATGAGAACGTTCCAAACTCTAAAAAAGTTTTATAGGACCGGGACTTGTTACCTTAAACACCCATTATCTGACTGTCAAAACAACAAACGTGTTAATATTAAACGTAACATGTGTGTTTCCAATACCGATGGAAAACAATTTAGACATGAAATATTTATATTTTTTTTTCCGCCCCCCTTGACCCCATATTTAGTTAAAAACAGATCAGACAAACTTTGTACTTAAGATAAACGAATTTTAATCCCGAAATGGGGAAAAAGACATTCAGAAAACACTCAGACACATCTTTGTCAAGAGAAATTTGGGGTCACCTCAGGTAAGAGACCATGATTGATGTTTAAACCAAAGTATAAGATGGATCGTTAAATTTATTTAACTTTATGGAGATTTTGTCTTTTTTTTTTAAAAATTATATTTTAGACTGTTGTTACAGTGTTTAGAATTACGTTCTGGTTCGAAGAGTAAAGATTTTATACTAAAGTTTTAACCATGTAGAACTCTACCTGAAAGATTATCGTCCTAAGTGAGCACCGAATCTTCCATTTCTCGGAAGGGAGTTACGACCTCCGGACTCAAACTAGGGACCCAGGACTTCTAGGGGACCTCTTCCTTTACCGTTGGGTGAGGTCATAAGAACGGACCTTTTAGGGTACCTGACTCCTCGAACCGCCGACGTACGTCAGTTATCCTAGTGTCTCAACCTGCGTTGACTCGTTGATGTGAAAGATTGTCGTAAAATTCTTATACTAATGGTGAACAACAAAGAAGAATTAACTTTATACTAACTAAATGTTACAACACGGTTAGAGTCGACATGACGTTTTACCGAGTCAATATGTGTATATATGTAAGAAAAATTTTAAGAAAAGGTAATACTAAATAGTGTCCTATAAGTTATACCAAAGGACACAATATGTAATCCTGGAACAGCAAATAGGTAAGATTTACATTATCAACCGTAGATGGTTGGGGTTTGAGGAGTAGGTGGGGAGAGGGAGGGGGTTGGAACCGTCGGTGTTCAGACAAGGGATACGGATACTTAGACAAAGACAAAACATCTATCCAAGTAAACACGATATAAAATTTGAGATATATATTCACTATAGTATACTATAAACAGAAAGAGAAAGGTTGAATGAAGCATCCTATTAGAGATCAACGTGAGTACAACTACGTTTACCTGAATAAAATAAGAAACTACCGAGTTATCATAAGGTAATATATAAACTTGGTCTGGAAGAAATACGGTTACTTGTAAATCCAGTAAAGGTTCAAAACCGCTAACACTTGTCATGACGATACTCGTATCCCGACGTAATAGTAAAAATCAATGTCAAAATAGACCCATATAAGAGTTCTCACCCTAACGACCTAGTATACCATTAAGATAAAAATCAAAAGACTCCTTTGAGGTATGACAAAAGGTATCACTGGGATGGTTGAATTTAAGTGTGGTTTTTGTATCCTCCCAAGGCAAAAGAGGTGTAGGAGAGGTCGTAAACAATAAATATCCGAAAAATTACTTCCGGTAAGACTTGTTACACTCCACCGGAGAGTAATATCAAAACTAAACGTAAAGAGATTATTAATCACTACAACTCGTAGAGAAGTACACGGATGACCGATAGAAATATAGAAAAAAACTTCTTTACAGATAATTCCAGAAGACGGGTAAAAAGTTGATTCAATAAACAAACAAAAAAGAACTCAACATACTTAAAAAACATATAAAACCTCTAATTAGGAAATAGACAGTATAGTAAACTTTTATAAAAGAGGGTAAGACATCCAAAATAAAAACGGAAAAAAATTACCAAAGGAAACGATATGTTTTCGAACACTCAAAAGAATCCAAGGTAAAAAAAATAAAAACAAAAATAAAGATAACAGAACTCTATGACTAGATTCTTTTGAAACCACACTAAATAGGAAACAGACTTTTCACTAATGAAACGAAAACTTATACGACGGATCCAGACAGTATCGAAACGAAGGTTCCTCATTCACAGAAAATTAAAGTACCGACGTCAGTGGTAGATGTCACTAAAAGTTCGGGTTCTTTTCTTTTAAACAGTGACGAAGGTGAAAAAGGGAAAGGTAAACGGCACTTCATTACCCTGGTCTACGGTACTAGAAACAAAAACTTACAACAAAATTCGGTCGAAAAAGTGAAGGAGAAAGTGGAAGTAGTTCTCCAAGAAATCAAGGAGAAGTGAAAGACGTTGATCTCACCATAGTAGACGTATAGACTCCAATAACTATGAAGAGGGTCGTTGTAACTAAAGTCGAACACTAAGTAGGTCGGGTCACAAAGTGTACTACATGAGACGTATATTCAATTATTCGTCTCACTGTTATATGTCGGAACTACTTGAGAAAAGGGTTAAACCTTGGTCACGTAACAAGGTGTAGGTCAAGAGTGACAACGAAGAACTGGACGTATATTTAAAGAGTCCTCCGTCCTTTCACCAGACCATAAGGGAAGAGAAATTCTTAAAAGGTGTCAAATAACACTAGGTGTCTCAATTTTTGAAACCGTATCAGTCACTTCGTCTTCATCTACAAAAAAGACCTTAAAGGAACGAAAAAGATACTAGGTTGTCTACAACCGATAAACTAGAGACGAGGGAGACGGAATAGAGTCAGGTCGAACATGAAGGTTTTCGAGAGTCAAGTACATGACAACTTCGGATCGAACTTCCTAAAACTCGTAAGGAAATGATCGTACACTTTACCTGCGTTAAGACACCATCAACCTTGTGAGAAACTGTAACGGAAAGAAACCCTAACCTTACTTTGACTGGAAAGGTCAGAACACTCGTGAAGACTCAAAAGGTTTAAACGACCGTATAACTCACGTCATGAAATTATCGTAGTAGAAAATCCTAAACTTTATCGAGTCACCCTTAAGGTAGTGGAGGAGATCGGAACAAGTACCATTACGAAGGATTCCGAGTGAACCGAAACCTGGGGTTTTACAGTCGGAGATCTACTCACTGGTGTGGTACTACCAATAGACTCAGTAATTCTATAAAAAACATATTAAGAAGCACATAAGAACGGTGGAGAAAAATTGGAGAAGACAAAGACAATCAAGGAATGGAAAAACAGGAAATAAGACAGGTAGGAACGTACTATAATAAAGTATATTTGAAAATCTAATAAATAAGATCAAGACACTTTTTATAGTACCCATTAAACTATCCCTAGTGTAATTTGGATATCTAATGAAAGTTATCGTAACGATAAAATTGTTACAATTGAGAAGGTTAGGTTCTCATAAAGAAATTAGGAGAAAATAAATAACTAACTATAAAATAACAAGAGTCGTATATTCAGGAACCAGTCAAAATAAGGATAAAATAAAAAGAAAGATAAAATTTTCCATAAAAAAATGTAAGGAAAAGACTATTAAGTAACGATCATATTTCCTTACGTTGGTTAAAGACTTATAATTAGAACATAGGACGATGAAACGACTTAAGTAAATGATCTAGATCATCAAAAACGTACCGCAGGAATGTCAAAAAGGTATATCACGGTATAGTAGATGTATATCACTGTTAAAATGGAGAAGGAAAGGTTAAAAATAAAGAAAAAGAACAGACTAACGACACCGATTTTGAAGGTTATAATAAAACTTCACTTCACTACTCTTACCCGTAGAAATATGATAAGGTCTAAAATCACCCTTCCAAAAGTTGAAAAGGAATAACTCATAATATAACCAACACCCAAACAACATTTACCGAAAACAATATAACTCTATACAAAGGAGATAAGGTTAAAACCATTTTCAAAAATAGTACTTACTTACAACTGAAAAGAGTTTACGAAAAAAACGTAGATAACGCTACTAGTATATAAAAAAAAATGAAAAGAACAACAATTACATCACATAATGTAACTAACTAAACGTATACAACTTGGTAGGAACACTTGAACCCTACTTAGGGTAAACAAACACCATATAGTAGAAAAAATACACAACAACCTAAACCAAACGATTACAAAACAACTCTTAAAAACGTAGATATAAGTAGTTTCTTTGACCGAACATTATAAGATACAACCACCATAGAAACAGACTAAAACCATAGTCCCACTCCACCCAAGTATCTTAAAAAAACTCTCACAAGGGAGGAGAAGTTAGAAAACTTATCAAACTCTTCTTAGACACATTCTAGAAACATAAAACCCATCTTAAACACTACGGTAGACTAGGGTCTGGAAACAAACATACTTCAAAAAATAATGTTTAAGATAAAGTGAAGGTCACTAGTCAGATAAGTTTAATAGACAAAAAAGAACTAAATCAAAACCCCTAGATGCACAAAGATCTTTCAACAGGTAAAGAAGATCCAACCGTTTACACAACCGTATATTAACAAGTACCATAAGAGAATACCGAAAAACAACGACATGATAGTCGACCCTAAAGAGTGAAAAGTAAAGAATAAAAATAAATAAACCTAGAAGAGAATAGAAGGACCACTCGGACCGGTCTCCAAACAGCTAAAACAAATGGAAAGGAGTGAGTCAAGTCAAGTCAGCGAGTCAGTGCAGACTGAGAAACATTGGGGTCCCTGACGTCGTACGGTCCGAAGGGATAGGTAGTGGTTTAGGGTCTCGAACAAGTTTGAGTACAGGTAACTCAACCACTACGGTAGACTGGTAGAGTAGGAGGCAGTAGAGGAAGAGGAGGACTGAAGTTAGAAAGGGTCGTAGTCCCACAAAACGTTCCTCAGTCAAGAAACGTAGTCCAAATTTTCAAATGGAACTTCTTTGTAATAAAATAATATTTTAATATTTTAATTTTATTACACTTTATATTATAATTTTATAAATTTTATTTTAATATTATAATAACAAATCTCGTTTATGGTATATTAGAAATCCTAAAAGAAGGTTTTAAGTTTAAAATATCGAGACCAAAATATCCTAGGACCAATGGGAACACTATACTCGATTAATTGTTTACCAAGAGGTCATATGAGTCCTTAATACTGTTTGGTTTTCATATAGATCTATTTCTATTTCTGTTTTCCTAAAAAATTCATATAGATCTATTTCTATTTCTCTATGAAGACTATGGTATTATATGACTTTTAAATTGAAGTTTCCCTTAAGATATATTATTGAAGTACTCTACAATATCCACGGTTTTCTTTTAAGTTTATTAGTAAGTTCAGAAAGTTTGTCTGACTCCTGACCCTCAGTGTTTGAATCAAGTACCTAAACGGGTCCCATATGGGAGGTGTACACGTGTGCTCCCGAAGAGGTGTAGTCGTGACACCTACAAACCCCGGTCTTTTAAGAAATGATATCTCCTGACAGGTTAGACAATATCCTACGAATTGTCGTAGGGACCGGAGAGGATGATCTACGGTCATCGTGTAGAGAGGTGGAAAGGGATCAGTACTGTTGGTTTTTACAGAGGTCTGTGACAGTTCACAGGAGACCTTTCTTTCCGTTTTTAGTAGGGTAAACTCTTGGTTACCATAATCTAACTGACTGTTTTTTTCTTTTCTCTCTGTACACAAACGATTAAGATGTTACAAGTAACAAAATAGATAATTTCTAGGATCAAAAAAGTAAAGTTTTATTTTATCTGTTATTTTATAATGAGTTGGTTTTTTTACTTGTTTCAACCCAGTAAACGTCTCTGTACTTACCTAAATCTCAGACCTGTATGAATGAAGAAGACTCCATTCAGTCTTTCTCTTTTTGTTTATAACATATAATTGTGTATATACATCTTAGATCTTTTTACCATTTCTACTTCGATAAACGTCCCGTCCTTTCTCTAGTTTAACGGTTGTAGGTGACCTAGTAGTTTTTTCGTTCTCTCAAGGTCTTTTTATAGATAAAGACGGAATAACTGATACGGTTTCGGAAATTGACCTTTTAAGACTTTCTCCACCGTTATGGTCTGGTGGACTGGACGGGGAACTCTTTGGATATACGTCCAGTCCTTCTTTGTCAATCTTGACCTGTACCTTGTTGTCTGACCAAGGTTTATCCTTTTCCTCATACAGTTCCGACATATAACAGTGGGGCGAATAAATTGAGTCTACGTCTTATGTAGTACACTTTGCGACCCGACCTTAATTCTAACGGACTTCTTTATAGTTATCGGAGTCTATACGTCTACTTGGTGGGAATACCGTCTGAACTTCTCCTTGATTTTTCGAAGAACTACTTTCACTTTCTCCTCTCACTTTCTCAACCGAATTTCGAGTTGTAAGTCTTTTACTTCTAGTACCGTAGACCAGGGTAGTGAAGTACCCTTAATCTACCCCTTTGTCACCTTTGTCACAGTCTAAAACAAAAGACCCGAGCTTTTAGTGACGTCTACCACTGATGTCGGTACTTTAATTTTCTGCGAATGAGGAACCTTCCTTTCAATATCGTATAAACCCCCATATGGATCTATCGTATAATTTTTCGTCTCTGTAATGAAACGGTTGTTTCCAGACAGATCAGTTCCGATACCAAAAAGGTCACCAGTACATACCTACACTCTCAACCTTATATTTCTTTCGACTGGCGGTTTCTTAACTACGAAAACTTGACACCACAACCTCTTCTGAGAACTCTCAGGGAACCTGATGTTCCTCTAGGTTGGTCAGGTAGGATTTCCTCTAGTCAGGACCCACAAGTAACCTTCCTGACTCCGATTTCGACTTTGAGGTTATGAAACCGGTGGAGTATGATTCTCAACTGAGGAAACTCTTCTAGGACTACGACCCTCCCTAACCCCCGTCCTTCTCTTCCCCTACTGTCTCCTACTCTGCCGAACTACCGTAGTGACTGAGCTACATACACTCAGACTCACTTGAGGTCCTCAACCACTACCTGTCCCTTCGGACCGTACGACGCTAAGTACCCCAGCGTTTCTCAGTCTGTGTTGACTCGTTGACTTGACTTGACTTGACTTTCTCTACGCCTGTGTCTCTTACCTGTGTACCTGTACCGTCCTCACCTTGCCTCCCGACCTACTTAACCCTCTAACCTTAAATGTATATATATGACGGTACATATTATATTTATTGATCACCCTTGAACGACATATCGTGTCCCTCGAGTCGAGTCCCGAGACACTACTGAATCTACCCACCCTATCTCTTTATCCTCCTCCGGGTTCTCCCTCCTCTAATATACATATGTACGTCGACATACATATAACATGTCGTCTTTGATTGTACTGTAATATTTCGTTGTTATGGGGTTATTTATTTTTTTTATTTTTTATTTAACATTTCTCTAAAAAATTTTTGGTGTTACATCACGTCTGTACTTTAAACGGTTCTGTCATATATAGTTCACAAGAGTCGTCTTTTTTATCGATACACTCCACTATCATATAATTACTCGAACTGACACATTAGTAAAATGTTACATATACGTATAGTTTTGTAGTGGAACTTTTATATCGTAGGTCAAGTCAAGTCAAGTCAAGTCAGTGAGTCAGCACAGGCTGAGAAACGTTGGGGCACTTAGTGTCGTGCGGTCCGGAGGGACAGGTAGTGGTTGAGGGCCTCATGCGGGTTTGAATCAGGTAGTACAGTCACTACGGTAGGTCGGTAGAGTAGGAGACAGTAGGGGAAAAGGAGGACGGGGGTTGGGGAGGATCGTAGTCTCAAAAAAGGTCATTCAGTCGAGAAGTGTAGTCCACCGGTTTCAGAACCACAAAGTCGAAGTTGTAGTCAGGAAGGTTACTTGTGGGTCCTGACTAGAGGAAATCCTACCTGACCAACCTGGAGGAACGTCAGGTTCCCTGAGAGTTCTCAGAAGAGGTCGTGGTGTCAAGTTTTCGTAGTTTAGAAACCGCGAGTCGAAAGAAATATAAGGTTGAAAGTGTAGGTATGTACTGGTGACCTTTTTGGTATCGGAACTGATCTGTCTGGAAACGACCGTTTCATTACAGAGACGAAAAATTACACGATAGATCCAACCAATATAGAAAGGAAGGTTCCTCATTCGTAGAAAATCAAAGTACCGACGTCAGTGGTAGACGTCACTAAAACCTCGGGTCTTTTGTTTTAGACTGTGACAAAGGTGACAAAGGGGTAGATAAAGGGTACTTCACTACCCTGGTCTACGGTACTAGAAGCAAAAGACTTACAACTCGAAATTGGGTAACATATGGAAATTTATATATGTAAATAGTGAAGTTTACACATATATATAAATAGTGTCAAAAACAAATAGTTCGTCGGGAGTTATTTTGACCCTCTTTAAAAAGTCTTGTCTTAACTTTAGACATGTTAATAAGTTTCATCTTAAACATGTGACTTCGTTTACTTTTGTTAAACTTCAAAATGTTAGAAGGATTTCGTGTTGGGAGTAAGGTATGACGGGTATTAAATTTTTTCGTTATCAAAGATTGTTTTATTCAAATTTTAGGATCGGAAGGTAAACTCCGAGGTTATAGTGTGGTTGGATAGAAAGATCCGAATAAGATTTTTCGTGGACGAACTAGTTGAGTAGGATCTTCCCCGTGAGTCCATAGTATAAGTTAAGGTTTAGGGGTTTCGTCATTGAAACGTCGGATTTCACCAAGAATAAAGAAGACCCAACATATTCTTCACGACGTTAAGGTCGTTCCTTATTTTTATTAATGTCTCTACTAGTTCTTTAATTAGTTAGTGTACTATAATTAAACTTCCCCACCTAATTTAAGACCACAAGTATTCAAAACGTTAGTAACATAATGAAATACATATAAAGTAAAATCTTCTAAGAAATTTTATGGTGTGTACTAGACTATATTGTTCTTACACTTAAAAAAAGATAAAAATAACCTTATATTAACGAAATGTTACAACACGATCAAAAACGACGTGTTACAACATTTAGTCGGTATACGTATGCATATACGGGACGAAGGACTCGGAAGGAGGGTGTGAGGGTAAGGTAGGGAGATCCAGTAGTGTCTCGTGGCTTGAGGGACAATCGATTAATCGATTAATCGAGGGACACGATTATGTAGTCGAAGGACGATCGATCGATAGAATGTGTACCATCACATATATACACCTCTTCCGCTACCGTGGGGTGAGGTCATGAGAACGGACCTTTTAGGGTATCTGTCTCCTCGGACCACCCGACGTCAGGTACCCCGGCGATTCTCAGCCCGTACTGACTCGTTGAAGGGAAAGTGAAAAGTGAAAGTACGTAACCTCTTCCTTTACCGTTGGGTGAGGTCACAAGAACGGACCTCTTAGGGTCCCTGCCCCCTCGGACCACCCGAAGGTAGATTCCCCAGCGTGTCTCAGCCTGTGCTGACTTCGCTGAATCGTCGTCGTCGTCGTCACATATATACAGTTATGATGTGAGAGTTAAACAGAGGAGGAAAGGAAGGGGGTGACACAGGTGTTCAGGTAAGAGTCGTAGACGTAGAGTATAGATAAAGACGGGAGGTTTATACAAGTGGGTGTGGTAAAAAGATTTAAGGTATGGATCCACAATTATGTACTAAAACAAAAAGAGAAAGACTGAAGTGAGGTATATTATCTGAAATCCACTTTTAAAATTCGAACGAAATGTTATAAATAATCTGTAAATATTTGGATGACAACATTTAAGTATAGATATACTATCTAACACGAAAAATTCCCGAAGGATCCACCGAGTCTCCCATTTCGTAGACGGACGTCACACCTTCTGGGTCCAAACTAGGGACCCAGCCCTTCTAGGGGACCTGTTCCTTTACCTTTGGGTGAGGTCATAAGAAAGGACCTCTTAGGGTACCTGTCTCCTCGGACCATTCGGTGTCAGGTCTCCCAGAGTTTCTTAGTCTGTGTTGACTCGTTGAAGTGAGTGAGTGAGTGAGTGAGTGATATTGTACGTATATTTTCCCTTGAAAATGTTGGAGTTTAAAAAGACTAATGCATTACGAATTGTTATGAATTGTTATTTATCCAGGTAGAACAATATAAGTGAAGAGGATATACAGTGTCAGGTCTGACAGTCATAATTGTCAATTCAATGTTTACGAATTACTTTTACGGTCGAAATGGTCTTGACGTAGACCAGTTAGAATTTTCAATTACCCACTCCACCGGGGTTCTACCACCTCCTTATCCTGTCCTTCTGGTGAAAGAGAGGGTGTCTAAGTAGTTTTCTAGCAAACTTACAACTCGTTAAAGGTGTTTTGTTGAAGACTTACGACCGTCTCCTGTGGTCCGTGGGTCTTTCCGACGGGTAAGAGGAGTTTTCCTCCATCCTGTTTTATACTCTCTGTTTTTGTCTCTGTTTTCTCAGTCCCCACCTCTGGGGAGGACCCCTCCTTCAGATCTTCCCCCTCCTCAAGGGTTTATCATTCTTGGGAGAGTGTCCGCCGAGACACCCCCTCAAAACCTTAGAGTCTCCCGTTGTATTGGTTCTTTCTTTTTTTTTTTTTTTTTTTTTGTGTCTTATGTGTAGATTGACGTTGACGGTCACCTCTTCATCGGGTCTACGATCACAGGCAGTGGTCGTTCGCCCCCGATCCGTTCCTCCGTATCCGACGTGGTAACCAGGAATCCCATTCTTGGTCCGGACTTACGGGACTCTTTGTTAGACTCCCTTGATTGCACTCTGTCGGTGGGTTTGGCACCCTAGTGATCTCTTTGGTTTTTTTTTTTTTTTTCTAGAAAGGGTACTTTCCGAGATTACACGTCGGGTCGCACGAGTGTCTTGTTTCCTAACTCGTTTATGATTTCCTCTCAATCGACCTATGTATATCGGGGGGTGGAGTGGGGTCTCCGTCTCTCCGTCCTGAACCTGTCGGTCTCGGCTTTCCGTTCCCGAAGACGTTAGAACCGGTGTCTCTGCCGTGTAGGTGGTTTGACACTCGTCTGAGGGTCAACGATTGATGTAGAGGACCCTAGGACCTACCAACTGTGGATGGTCCTTACAGTGTCGGACTCTAGTCGAAGGGTCTCCTCTCGACTAGTGTGTGCCGTACGGACTCTGCTACGAGAGTTCCGTGTGGGCACTTTGACTCGTCGGCCCTGACCCATAATTCTACGTGTCGGGTGGACCCTATCACGTAAACGGTTCGTGGGCCAGTGGACTCGACGAACCTGGACCCTTCCCGTGTTTTGTGTGTCGGGTTGGTCCAGACACGGGAACGTCTCATGGGCTCTTGGACTTACCAAATCACGTGTTTTACGACCCGGGTGAACCCTGTCACCGGGAACTCTCGTACGTTCTCGGACTGGTCACATCTGGGCCCTTCGTGTGGGGCGGAATCTGACACCGTTTGGGTCGCGCCCGGTATGTGACACTCGCGAGGGGTGTGTCCTGTCGCTATAAACAAACGTCACAGGGAGGGAGAGTGTTGTGTTGATTTGTTCACTGGGATTTATTCACTGGTGGAAACGGGGGAACACAGTCCCGTCTTTAATCTGTGATTTCTCTGAACGTTTGTCTCTTTCGGTTTTATTTGTTTCTTCTCCCTTAACGAGACCTTCACTGTTCGTGTTGTCTAATTTTGGGACGTCAATTATAACTGACACGTCACCTCCCCCGGATATCTGGAACTCTTGTTCATGTTCGACCTTGTTCCTTGATAGCCTTTGACTTGACTGGGGCGTTACGGGTGTTGTCGAGGTCTCTTTAAGGATCTATATAAAAATAATAGTGAAAAATTAAAAAAATTTTTTTAAATTCAAGAAATAATGAGGAAATCAAACGTAAAAATATTGGATGATAACGGAACGTTTTTTTCTGGGATAAAAATTTTGTTTAAAGTATAAAAAAATTAAAACACTAACTAAAACAAAACATAGAAAATATAACATAAAAACTCCCAGTTTGAATATAAGATCTAAAAATTAGAAACGTAAAACCATAAAGAAGGGGGAAGAGAAGAGACGAATTGAGACACTTAGAGGGACCCACAAGACCCGACATGTCTTGTTAATCCCTTGACTAATGACCGATCTAACGAGATAGGGTAAAACTGAGGGGGAGAAGAGGAGGACCAGTGGATATAGAGGGAGTAGGGATAAGAGAAGAGATACATTGAGACACTTAGAGAGTCCTACAAGACCCGGTACCTCTCGTGAATCTCTTAACTAACGACCGATCTAACGGGAGAGGGAAAAAATAAGGGGGAGAGGAGGAGGATCAGTGGAGATAGAGAGGGAAGAGAGAAGAGAAGTATTGAGACACTTAGAGAGACCCACAGGGAGTAATACCTCTTAACAAAGTGGTAATTGGATCTACAAAATAATAGACACGACATACTTACCTCTTCGGAATTCCGGTGGGATTCTCTTCCTGACTTTCGGTCTCCGTCCTCCGAACTGAGACTTAGAACTCTTGTAGTCTCTTGAGGACTGAGGTCCCTTGCAATTATCTGTTCTCGAGTGGGCTTTCAGAGGTATAGATGTGACTTTGGTTCGAAGTGGGTTCTCGGTTGTTCAAGGTCACGTTCTGGTTGTTAAACCATTAAGAGGTCGTTTCGTCCTTGTGTTGTGACTCGTAATTTTCTGTCCGAAGGGTTTCGGTACAGTTTGGGTATCTGTGCGGTTTTGAGTGATTACCCGTGAAGTAACGTGAGGTCTCTCTTCTCTAGATCGAGGTGGGTGGTCTTGTGTCTGTGTTCGAGGGGGTTGGTCCTTTGGAACTGTTCAGCGATCAGGTTGGGGTGGGTGTCCCTCGTCTGAGGTGTTATTTCTCCTTGGTACCTGAAGGTCGGATGTCTTTCCCGTGAGTTTTGTGTCGGTACATTTGTTTTACGTTTCCGTCTCTTTATAAGTCGTACATTCCCTTGTACCATTTGTGGGTCGTGTGGTTTGTTTTCTCCTCTATCCCTCAGATGGACTTTTTCTTAAGGCTTATTACTATCATTTCTACCAGATTTTGGAACTTTTGTTTTACCTCAATGTCTATTTATCTGGTCTCTGTTCCTAACTCTTCAACGTTCTTTACAAATTGTTCCTGGATCTTCTTTATTTCCTCAGTTAGTTATTACTTATTACATTATTGACTCTAATTTTCGTGAGACCTCCCTTGGTTGTCCTCTTATCCTCAGGGTCTTCTTCTTTTTTTCTTTCCCGTACTCTTTTATGAACTCCTCTATTATCAACTTTTGAAGGGATTTTGCCCCTTCCTTAATTGGTGGGTTCAGGTTCTTTGGGTCTCTCAGAGTTTGTCCTATTTGGGTTCCACTTTGTGGGGTTCTGTGTATAATTAGTTTGATTACTACTAAATTGTGTTTCTCGTTTATAATTTTCGTGGTTCTCTTTTCGTTGTTTATTGTGTGTTCCCCTAGGGGTATTCTTATTGTCGACTAGAAAGTTATCTTTGATAAGTCCGGTCTTTCCTTACCGTCCTGTATGAATTTCACTACTTTCTCCTTTTGGATGTTGAGTCTAATCATATTGGTCGTTCGTAGAGTAAGTCTTTACATCCTCTTTAGTTTTCAAAATATCTGTTCGTTTTCGACTCTCTTATATCGTGGTGGTTTGGTCGAGAAGTTGTTTACGATTTCCTAGAAGAGATCTGTCCTTTGTCTTTTTCAAATATTTTAATTCGGGTTTTGTTGTTTCATTTACCGTTGTCCTAGTATGAATAGACATCAATGGAATTTACATTTACCCAACTTACGAGGTCGGTTTTCTGTTTCTGACCCACTTACCTATGTTTTTGTTCTGGGGATATATACGACAGATGTTCCCTGGGTGGAGTTTAGTTCCCTGTGTATGTCTGACTTTCACTTTCTGACCTTTTTCTATAAAGTACGTTTACCTCTGGTTTTCTTTCGTCCTCATTGTTATGAGTATAGTCTATTTTATCTGAAACTTTATTTCTGGTACTTTTCTCTGTTTCTTCCTGTGATGTATCTATATTGTTAATATTTATATATCCGTGGGTTGTATCCTCGTGGAGTTACACATTCCGTTTACGATTGTTCATGCTTTCGTCTTTACTTGTCATTGTGTTTTTATCACACTTTGAAATTATGAGGTGAGTGTGGATACCTATCTAGTTGGTTTGTCTTTTAATCGATCCTTTGTGTTCGAAATTTACTATGTTACCTGGTCTACCTGGATTGACTATAGATATCTCGTAAAGTGGTGTTTTGTTACTTAAAGTGGAAAAAGAGTTCACGTGTGCCTTGTAAGAGGACCTATCTAGTGTAGGACCCGGCATTTAGATCGGAACCATTTAAAAAATTTTAACTCAAGTAAATTTCGTAGAAAAAGAGTAGTGTTTCGTCAATCTAATCTTCAGTTGATGTCCTTTTTTTTTTGATAATTTTTATGTTTGTATACCTCTGATTTGTTATAATAAGACTGATTAGTTTTTTAGTACCTTCTTTATTTTTTCCTTTAGTTTTACACGTATCATTGTTTACTTTTACTTTGGTACCGTTGAGTTTTAGATACCCTAAGTCATTTTCGTCATATTCTCCTTCCAAATATCTTATGTTCGAATGGAGTTCTTTGTTCTCATTATAGTTTATTTATTAGATTGAAATGTGGATTTCGTTGATCTTTTTCTTCTTTCCTTCTTGGGGTTTCAATCATCTTCCTTTCTTTAGTGTTTTTAGTCTCGTAATTATTTACCTTTTCTTTGTGTCCTCTGATATCGTTTTTTTAGTTGTTTTGATTTTCGATCAACTCTTCTATTTATCTGTTTGGTAATCGATCTGAGTAGTTCCTTTTTTCCCTCTTCTTAGTTTAGTTATTTAATCTCTAATTTTACCTCTTTAGTGTTGTCTGTTGTGTCTTTATATTTCTTAGTATTCTCTGATGATAGTCGTTGATACACGGTTATTCTACCTGTTGAACCTTCTTTGCCTACTTGAGAATCTTTTCATATTGGAAAGTTTTGACTTGGTCCTTCTTTATCTTTTAGAATTGTCCGGGTAGTGTTCCTGTCTTTAGCTTTGACATTAGTTTTTAGAAGGTTTTCGGGTCCTGGTCTACCGAAGTGTCCACTTAAGATGCTTTTTAAATCTCTTCTCGATTGTGGATAGGATGAGTTTGAAAAGGTTTATAACATCTCCTTCCATTTGAGGGTTTGAGTTAAGATACTCTGGTGGTAGTGGGATTATGGTTTTGGTCTCTTTCTACGTTGTGTTTTTTTCTTTTGATGTCCGGTTAGTGATTACTTGTATCCACATTTTAAAAAGTTGTTTCAAGATCGTTTGTCTTTAGGTTGTCATATAAGGTTTCTAGTAGGTAGTACTGGTTCACCCGAAATAGGGTCCCTACGTTTCTAAGGAGTCATAAGCGTCTAATTAGTTACACGATATAGTGTAATTGTTTGATTTCTTATTTTTGGTATACTAGTAAAGTTATCTACGTCTTTTCGGAAACTGTTGTAAGTTGTAGGTAAATACTATTTTTTTGAGAGGTCTTTTCCGTAACTTCCTTATATGGAGTTGTATTATTTTCAGTATATGCTATTTGGGTGTCGTTTGTAATAGGAGTTACCACTTTTTTACTTTTGTAAAGGACATCACAGTCCTTGTTCTGTTCCTCCGGGTAAGAGTGATGACGGTAAGTCGTATTAAAACGTTCAAAATCGGTGTCGTTAGTCTCTTCTTTTTCTCTACTTTTCTTAGGTCTAACCTTTTCTTCATTTTGAGAGTGTCAAACGTCTACTGTACTAGGAGATGTATCTTTTGGAATTTCTGTGGTGGTCTTTTAATGATCTCCATTAGTTACTTATATCATTTCAAAGTCCTATATTTTCATTATATGTCTTTAGGGAACGTAGGAATATGTGATTGTTACTCTTTTGTCTTTCTCTTTAATTTCCTTGTCAGTAACGTTATTTTTCTTACTTTATGAATCTTTATTTAAATGGATTTCTTTGTTTTCTGGATATATATCTTTAGATATTTTGTGACTACTTTCTTTAGTTTCCACCGTGTCTACCTCTTTATATATAATAAAAGTACCTAACCTTCTTAGTTATATCACTTTTACTTATATGATGGGTCTCGTTAGATATCTAAGTTACGTTAGGGATAGTTCGATGGTTATCATAAAAAGTGTTTTGATCTTGTTTATTAAAGTGTTAAACATACCTTTGTGTTTTTTGGAGTTTATCGGTTTCGTTAGAACTCTTTCTTCTTACCTTGACCTCCTTAGTCGGACGGACTGAAGTATAGTATGATGTTTCGATGTCAGTAGTTCTGTCATACCATGACCGTGTTTCTGTCTTTATATCTAGTTGCCTTGTTTTACCTTTCGGGTCTCCACTTAAGTGTGTGGATACCTGTAGAATAGAAACTGTTTCCTCCGTTTTTATATGTTACCCCTTTTCTGTTAGAGAATTTGTTCACGACCCTTTCGACCAGCTGGTGGACATTTTCTTACTTTGATCTTGTGAAAGATTGTGGTATGTGTTTTTATTTGAGTTTTACCTAATTACTAGATTTACATTCTGGTCTTTGATATTTTGAGGATCTCCTTTTGTATCCGTATTGTCAGAGACTGTATTTAGTCTTGTTCTACGAGGTACTGGGGGAGGGTCTCATTACCTTTATTTTCGTTTTTATTTGTTTACCTTGGATTAATTTAAATTTGCGAAAACGTGTTACTTTCTATGATATTCGTTCCACTTTTTTGTTAGAAGTCTTACCCTCTGTTATTGTCGTTTACTTTGTTGACTGTTTCTTAATTAGAGGTTATATTTGTTCGTCGAGTACGTCGTGTTATGGTCTTTTTGTTTGCTAGGTTAGTTTTTTTACCCGGTTTCTTGATTTGTCTGTAAAGAGGTTTCTTCTGTATGTCTACCGATTATTTGTATACTTTTCTACGAGTTGTAGTAAGTAATAGTCTCTTTACGTTTAGTTTTGGTGTTACTCAATGGTAGAGTGCGACCAGTCTTACTGACAGTAGTTTTTCAGATGTTTGTTATTCACGACCTCTCCCACACCTCTTTTCCCTTGGGAGGATGTGACAACCACCCTTACGTTTGATCATGTCGGTGATACCTCTTGTCACACCTCTAAGGAATTCTTTGTTTTGTCTCGACGGTCTGTTGGGTCGTTAGGGTGATGACCCGTATGTGTGACTCCTTTGGTCTTAACTTTCTCTGTGCACATGGGGTTACAAGTAGTGACGTGACAAATGTTATCGGTCCTGTACCTTCGTTGGGTCTACAGGTAGTCGTTTGCTTTCGACACCATGTATATGTGTTAACTTATAATGAGTCGATAACTTTTCTTGTGTAGACTCAGTTAAGATTACTCCACCTACTTTGACCTCGGTTAATATGTCTCACTTCAGTCTTTCTTTTTGTGGTTATGCCATACAATCACGTATACATACCTTAAATCTTTCTACCATTGTTACTGGGTTATACCTTCTGTCGTTTTCTGTGTCTACATTTCTTGTCTGAAAACCTGAGACACCCTCTTCCGTTCCCACCCTACTAAACTCTCTTATCGTAACTTTGTATGTATAATGGTATACACTTTGTACTGGTCAGGTTCACGTTACGTACTTTGTCTCGTTAGTTCAGCCACGTGACCCTGTTGGGTCTCCCTACCCTACCCCTCCCACCACCCTCCTCCCAAGCCCTGACCTCCTGTGAACATGTGGTCACCGACTAAGTACAGTTACATACCGTTTCTGGTGGTGTTGTAACATTAATCGGAAGTTAATTTTAATTAAAAATTTTTGTTTGGTTTTTATCTATATGTCCAGATAATGGACGTGATTATTTTAATTTACACGTAAATAAAAGGTTAAAATCCCATAGTTTATGTTTATTGATGTTCTGACGAAGTCATGTCAGGATTATCGTAGACCTTCTGTTTCTCGGAATATGTAGGACTGATGGTTTTTAAGTAATAGTTCGTGAGTAATAAACTTTTATTATTATTATTATTATTCTACAACACCTTGTTTATCGAGTTCGTAAACTTTCTTTAAATTCCGACACTGAGATTATGAGAAAGAAGAAAAGTATGATAATATAATTATTTACTGATCATAAACAAATTTTTTTTCAATTACCCGTAGTAAAGGATCTCTACATCGTTTTTGGTGAAATACATTCCGTCTACTAAAGAGGTTTCGATAAACGGTTCAAATCGTGAGTTAGTCTTAAGTGTCAAAAATAAAAACATTGATTCGAATTAAGAAACTACAATATCTGGTTTAAATCCTGAAGGATTGAAGACTTAGTTTGGGGTTTTACCGGTTTAAATTAGTCCTTCTTCAGGTAGTAAGAACCTAGTTTATCGAACCTTTTTTTATTACAAAGTCCTGGGGCCGGTTGAGATTCTAAGATACAATACTCTTCCTTTTTATTTCCGTAATACAAAAGGGAAATCCTCCTTCTCTTGAACTAATCTTGAGACTTAAAGTAGAGTGGAACTTGTAAACTTTTCAACTTGATTAGGAGATTTTAGACCCAGGTAGTAGGTTGATAAGATCGTACACGATAAATCTTTTCTTATTGAGTAAACCCTTTACCCTGACTTTCTAAGGGAAAAGATATATTGTTTCTACCTTTATTAACAAGATTTCACCTTCTGTAAGAAATTAAAACCGAATATGATGATATCTCAAAGAGTATTAACTTTACACATATCGTTAAGATAAAGAATGAAAAAGGTGTATTTTTCATCTCTTTGAAGTATTTCATCTACCCATTATTTTAATCTTAATTACGTGAGGTCCGTTTTTCTTAATAAAATGAACGTAACCTCCTGTTTAAAGTAAAGGTTTCAAGGTTAATAAATCTTATTAAGTGTTATAAAGGGTAAGACTATAGTAAACGTTCGAGACCCCTAATTTCTTCGGTTTATATTTAAACTGTTTCTTAAAAAGGACCTTGAACTTTTTTGTATGTAAGACATGTTATTTTACTCTGTATCAGTCTCTTCTTACTCTAGTTAAGTTCTCTATGTCGTACACTCTCTTAAATTTATTCAAAATTTCTTACACTGTGATATAATAAAGTAAATTTTTTATACATATACTAAAGAGGGAATGAATAAGACTATATTGACTATAATAGGAAATCTCCCTTTCTTGAACTAATCTTGAAAACTAAAATAGAGTTGAATTTGAAAAATTTTTAACTTGAATAAACTTTTGACATATTACCAGCCATACGATTACCTGTTACTGAACGTATAATGTCTTTAGGAGAAGTACTTTTTTAAATTTCGTAACTTTTATCTTAACCTTTTTATACGTGGGCTACTACAAACAAAACTATTGTTGAATACATGGAAAAAAGAGGAATTATGTACCTTGATCCTCCGTGTAATAAACAGAGATCTTCATTGTAGATCTACGTCATACGAAATTGTATTAATGATATCCTAACATTGGTACGAAATTTTCCATTCATGAGGAGGTCAAAAGCGTCGTGGTGAGTAACTTCTCCGACAGAAAAGACGTAACACATAAGAACGGAGGAAACAACTTCTATTACACAGACAGTTACACATCCAAATATAGACCCGAAAGATAGAACAAGGTAACTACGCATAAAGACAAAAACACGGTCATGGTATCATAGAACTACTGACATCGTAACATCATATTAGACTTCGGTCGAGACAAAAAGAAAGAGTTCTAACGAAAAGGATAGGTCCCAGAAAACACAAAGGTATGTTTCACACTTTAAAAAACAAGATAAGGACACTTTTTATGGTAACCATCAAACTATCTTTAACGTAAATTAGACATCTAACGAAACCCATCATATTAATAAAAGTGTTATAACTGAGAAGGTCAGGTTCTTGTACCATATAGAGAAGTAAACAAAACACAACAGAAACTAAAGAAAGTAACTACAGAATAACGAAAGACGTATGTCCAGAAAGTGGAGAAATCTATCCAAATAAGGATCCGTGAAATAAGAAAAACAACGTTACCACTTACCCCAACAAAGGAATTAAAGAGAAAGAATAAAAAATAACAATCATATATCCTTACGTTCCCTAAATATTCATAATTAAAATATAGGACGTTGAAATCATATAAGTACCTAATTACGGTCATTGAAAGACCACCGTAGAAATCCCAAAAGATATATACCATAGTACAGTAGACGTTTATGACTCTTAATGAATAAGAAAGGGTAGACCTAACAAAAATAAAGAAAAAGAAGAGACTAACGACACCGATCCTGAAGGTTTTGATACAACTTATTATCACCACTCTTACCCGTGGGAACAGAACAAGGACTAGAATCTCCTTTACGAAAGTCGTCAAAAAGTGGGAACTTTTATTACAAACGACAACCAAACAGTATATGCCGGAAGTAATACAACTCCAGTCAAGTCAAGTCAGTGAGTCAACACAGACTGGGAAACGCTGGGGTACTTGTCGTCGTGTGGTCCGGAGGGACAGGTAGTGGTTGAAGACCTCAAATAAGTTTGAGTACAGGTAACTCAGACACTACGGTAGGTTAGTAGAGTAGAAGACAGTAGGGAAAGAGGAGGACGGAAGTCAGAAAGGGTCGTAGTCTTTTAGAAAGAGTCGTAGTTAGAAAGGGTGGTTGTATACAACTCCACACTGGGAAGATATGGATGAAAAACCTCTCAAAAATGTATTTACCGACAACTTCTTAGGAACGTAAGGACCCTATTTTGGGTGAACCAGTACTATATACTAGGAAAAACACACAACAACCTAAGACAAATAACCGTAAAACAACTCCCAAAAACGTAGACACAAGTACTCACTATGACCGGATATTAAAAGACAAAACATACCGAAACCATAATCCCACTACCACCGGAACATCTTACTCAAACCCTCAAAAGGGAGGAGACGTCAAAAGTTCTCCTCAAACTCGTCATATCCACAATCGAGAAGAGATTTGAAAACCATCTTAAGACTTTGGTAGACAGGAACTCGAAAACAAACAACCTTCTGAAAAAATAATTTCAAAACGAAAGACACGAACACTAACCAGACAAGTATAAAAGATAAAGAAGGACCAAGTCAAGACCTTCCATTATGAAAATATTCTTAAACAGGTAAAGAAACTTTCAACAGGTAAAATAACCGGATATCAACAAACATCATCAGAGAACTAGGAAACATAAATATGTGACAGACAACATTGAATAAAAAGTAAAGATTAAAATAACTGAACTTAGAAGAGGAAAAAAAAGAACTATTCAGACCGATTACTAAACAGGTAAAACAAATAGAAGAGTTTCTTGGTCGAAAATCAAAATAACTAGAAACGATAACAGAGGAAACAAAGAAAAAGTAAATGAAGACGAGACTAGCAATACTAAAGAAAAGAAGATGATTGAAAAATTACCTATCTTTTCAACACCATGCATATATGTTACCTTATAACGAGTAGGTATCTGCCCTTGAGTAAACTCAGATAAGATTACTCCATTTATTTAGATCTCGGATAATATATTTCACTTGATTCAGTCTTTCTCTTTTATTTATAGTATATAATTCCGTATATATACCTAGATCTTTCTACTTGGATAAACGTCTTGTCGTTATCTTTGCGTCTGTATCTCTTGTTTGAACACCTGTTTCACTCCCTTCCTCTCCCTCCCTAGTCAACTTCCTCGTTGTAACTTTGTATAATACAATGGCATATATTTTATCGTTTAAAGGTGACCGACATACTGTGTCCTTCGAGTTCGGGTCACGAGACACTGTTGGATCTCCTATCCTACCCCACCCTCCACCCTCCGTCCAAGTTCTCCCTCCCCTGTATACAAGTAGACACCGATAAGTGTAACTATACACCATCTTTGATCATGAAACCGGTGAAGTACACTTCTCGACTGAGTAACCTTTTCTGAAACTACGACCCTCCCTAACCCCCGTCCTTCTCTTCCCCCTGTCTCCTACTCTACCGACCTACCGTAGTGACTGAGCTACCTATACTTAGACTCACTTGAGGTCCTCAACTACTACCTGTCCCTCCGGACCGCACGACACTAAGTACCCCAGTGTTTCTCAGCCTGTACTGACTCGTTGACTAGACTACTTGTGTTATAATATTTCGTTGATAGAAGGTTAAATTATAAACTTTTGTTCCACATAAGATAAAGGTCATAAAGTTTTCGATTAAAATACTGGTACCAACTTATCAAGATATACGACAATATTATAATCCCTCAGATGTACTATATTATTCCCATTAGAGACGTTCAGACTTGACTGATAAGAGAAGTCAGTAGATGAGATAGAGTGTTAGGATATGTTCCGTTTTACTTATGAATCCCTTTTGATCTTCCGTTTTACTTTTTGTTCCTCTTCGTACTCTCTTCCCGTCTCAACCTTTTACTTTCCCCTTAAGGGTGTGTACAAAATACCTAATAAAATACTGTTGTAGATATTTTAAGGTGACGAGGTGACTTAGAGACGGGTTGGTGAGGGGAGGGGTTGGTGAGGTGACATGATGATGAGTGATTGCACGAAATGACTCGTGAAACAGGATCTATTAAAAGGATGTCCACGGATGATATTTCCTTTGTCTGGGAGTAGATTCGAAGAGACAGTATGTTGGAGGGAATCTTATAGAGAGAAACTACCCGATTGACGATAATAATAGATTTGTATAGGTTAGACTACACCTTAAGTATTGGAGGGAATAAGTATGAACTAAGGTCGAAGACGAGTATAGGACTTACATTCCATCTAAAGGGTATAGACGAAGTATTAACGTCGAATATCTTTTATCTTTACTTCTGATTTGATGGATAACGGGACAGTGTAAGTATAATGGAACTTTTGTATCTTTGAGTGAGTTAGACTACTCGTCTTTGATCAACTAACCACCATCCATCTTCCTCTTTCGTTACCGTTGGGTGAGGTCATGAGACCGGACCTTTTAGGGTACCTACCTCCTCGGACCATCCGACGTCAGGTGCCCCAGCGATTCTCAGTCTGTACTGACTCGCTGAAGTGAAAGTGAAAAGGAAAGTACGTGACCTCTTCCTTTACCGTTGGGTGAGGTCACAAGAACGGACCTCTTAGGGTCCCTACCCCCTCGGGCCACCCGACGGTGGAAACCCTAGTGTGTCTCAACCTGTGCTGACTTCACTGAATCGTCATCGTCGTGGTCTTCCTATTTTCCTCTCATGTCAGTTACCTCAGTTACCTAACTTTCCTTCCTATACCTTTCGTAAATTCGGTCCTTAATATCTGAACCTTTGTGGTTTACTGTTATGATCTAACCTTTTGTTTTAGTCTTTATCCGTATTCGGATCTCGTCTCTAGATGTCTCTTAGGATTTCAACTGAGACTTCCGGTTACTGTCGATTACGTGTGGTCAAGACGTAACGTACATGACAGTAAGTACGTCTAGAGTGTCCACAGAAGTGAATTGATCTCAAATGGAATTTCTTTAACAAACGATAAGACTATAATGGGTAAGAGGAGTGTAAAGAACGAGTACTTTCAGTTGGAAGATACTAACAATAAAGTTGTTCGACTTCAAAACGGAATGTCTAAGTGAGTACCTTTTATATTCCGATCAGAGAGGAGGAAGTCCTTTAGTGGTGGGGGGGGGGTTTTTTTTCTTTTTTTCGGATCCTTTTACTCATTGTCTCTCAATTCAGGGTGTAAATTATTTTAAGTCCCCGAAAATATGAAGGTTTTGTGTCATGTACTCTTACCCGACGGTTTAAGTAACTTTCAGATTGTCTCCATACCGTTCTGTGGATCGTTCCTACTGTTTCGACAGTCTCGTGTCCAGAGGTCCCGGTCACCCTGTTGGACTCTCCCACACTTCAGACCCAGTTCCTCCTCTTCCCTTCCATCCCATTTCCTCCTTGATGAGTCTAAAAATCCTTCAAAAGTTTTCCTTCCTGTCTCATCTTATATAATACCTATTGCTACACCAACTGTTAGAGTTCATCGACCCTCTTTTCTTTTGGAGTTTCTTAAATGGGTGTGTTGGGACATAGTATTTCTTGAACATCACGTTTTAAAGATGTTCGAACTTGGAAGATATTATGCACCGCGTCTTTGTTGAGATGAGTAAATTCCGACTTATTTCTTCATCCCAAAGGGTCCACCATACTCACCATTACTTGGGTGACGGTTACGTCCTTTGTATTCTCTACACCCAAGTTATAAACCCAACCCTGCTAGGGGACCTCCTCCCGTACCGTTAGGTGAGGTCGTAAGAGTGTACCTCTTAGGGTACCTGTCTCCTCGGAGAGTCCGATATCAGGTATCGACGTTTCTCAGTTTATGTTGACTTCGTTGAATCGTGTGTTCGTACGTTTCTTCTTTATTTTTCCCTAGCAACTTATTTACAGTGGTTTTATGTTGGTTTTACAAACACCCGACTCCTCCTTCCTCTCTGACCCCTTTGTTTACCGTTTCTTATGAGTACCTTGTTTATTTTCGTTTAAAATTTTGAATTGTTCGATTAATGAAGACATTTTATCTTCGAGTTTCGTTTCTACGTTCTCAAGTTCGTCCTGTCAGGAATGATTTTAAAGTTTTGACACAAAACGTCTTTGAATCTTTAGGTAGGATTTTAAATATACCTGAGCGTTCCCTGGGACTTATCGGTTTTGGTAGAACTTTGACTTCTTGTTTCGACCTTCAGGTGTGAAAGACTAAAGTTTGAAGTTTTGATACTATGATCGTATTTGTGACTGTAAATCTAGTCACCTTATTTTGTACCTCGGGTCTTTATTTGGGAATGTATGTACCAGTTTATTAAAAGATGGTAACACACTTCTAGTGAGTTACTGTTTTCCTCAGAAGTTGTTTACTACAACTTATTCGACTCATAGGTGTACGTTTCCTTACTGGGACCTGAGAATGGAATGTAGTTTGTGTTTTTGATTGAGTTTTCCCTGGTTTCTAAAGTTATATTTTCGATTTTGATAATCTTTTTTTTTTGTATTCCTTCTTTCGAAGTACTACGACCTAAACCGTTACTAAAGAACTGATACTACGGTTTTCGTGTAATTGTTTTCGTTTTCTTCTATTATATCTGATGTAGTTTTAAAATATTAAAAAACATAGTTTCCTGTGACAGTTATCACACTTTTCCGTCGTGTATCTTACCCTATTTTATAAACGTCTAGTGTATAGACTATTTCCCAACTATAGGTCTTATATGCTTCCTGAGCTACTCTCGTTGTTGTTGGTAAAAAATTACTTATTAACTTATTCGTAAAGAGGTTTCTTCTATATGACATACTGTTATTTGAGTACTTTTATACGAATTGTAGTGTTTAGTGATTCCTAGACATTTAGTTTTGGGTTACACTAAGATGAAGTATAAGTAAACCTACCGAAAACATTTTTATTGTATTTTGTCATTCACAACCGTTTCTACACTTCATTAACCTCGGGAACGCATAAAGATCACCCTTACATTTTACAACTTCAACGACACCTTTTTGTTATACCGTCAAAGAGTTTTTTGATTTGGATCTTAAGAGTATACTAGACCGTTAAGGTGAAGACCCATATATGGTTTTCTTAGTTTTCGTCCCTACGTTTTTCTATAAACATGTGAGTACAAATATCGTCGTAATATGTGTTGTCTGTTATACACCTTCGTCAAGTTCCCAGGAAGTCACCTACTTATTTATTTGGTTTACACCATATACGTTAGTTCCTTTATAACGAGTCGGAATTTTTCTTTCCTTTGGAACTGTGTACGATGTTGCACCTACTTGAAACTTCTGTAATACGATTCCCTTTATTCGGTCAGTGTTTTCCTGTTTATGACAACCAAAGTGAATGTAGTCCATGTATCTCAGTAGTATAAGTATTTCTGTCTTTCACCTTATCACCAACGGTCCCCAACCCCCGTCTCCTCTTACCCCTCGACAAATTGCCCATGTCACAAAGACAAATCCTTCTACTTTTTTCAGAACCTCTACCTACGACCGCTACTAATTTGTTGTTACACTTACTCGAATTACCGTAACTGACTTGGGTAATTTTTACCAATTTTACCATTTGCAATATATATAACTGGTGTATTTTTTCACTGGTCAATATTTACTATTCTTCAAGTTAGTTAATTCGTTTTCTCATCTCCTGGTTACGGTTCCCGTCTCAATGTTTACCAGGATACTTTACCTAATCTGGTTTAACGTTGATCTCGTGACCTCTCTTGGTTCTAAGGGTAGAGATCCCAGAGGGAGTAAGAAGGAGAAGTCACTTCAGGACTAAATATAGAGGAGACAAACCCTCTTGTCGGTTGACAGATCTTAGAGGACCCGCGTCTCTAAACTCTTCCTTGTATAACCGGGTATAAACGGGTTAGTCGACACTTTCGTTTCTGTACACCACATTTGAACCGATAAGGGTGATAGTGAACCCGACCCTACAACCGCCCCTCTGGCCCCCTCCCCACTTTCAAATAGTTTTTTCTTCTTGACACTCACCTCGAACCCTTACACGGGGCGTTCAGGTGTATTTCTACATTGAAGAAAGCGGAAGAGTTGAAGGAGAAGAAGAGAGCCGTAGGGAACGAGGACGACGTTGGGTGAAAGAAGTTCTGCGAGTCTGGACGGTACGAGAGACTAGGTTTATGCACGGAATTCATTTCACGAGACGGGACCCTACTTAAATGGACGGAGTCTGGAGAAAATGGTTCCCACGACGGAGTGGGAGACGTTGAACCTCGTTGAACAAACCGACAATATTGTGACATTCAATGATGTACCAGGAAGTCCCTACCGAAACAAAGTCTCCGTAAAGACCTATATTATGAAGTAAAGAGACGTATATTATGAAATAAAGAGATACGATAGTTGTTCATATATTCTGTCTGTGAAAAGATATGGGGAGTTTAGTACGGTACACCTTTTTCACTGCAACCGTTCCCTCAAGCTGTTTGTTAAGTGTTTCTATGAACGTCCCGGGTTTTTTAAAAATATTTAAATTTTAATATATACATATTTATTAAGAATGACTTTGGTAGATGGGATCAGGATATATTTAATACAATAATATCACTTTCTTATTCTGAAGTTTTATCATTTTGCAGATAATAATTTAATTCATGGGTTTTTTACCAAAGGTATCTTTTTCTTTGGTTTTGTTATGTTTAACGTATCTCCTTTCTCAAACTCGTTTAGTTTCGGTCTACTACTTTCGATTTATGATTTCTTTCTTTCTTACCATGTGTCTACCAAGTTCTCGTCTTGTCTTAGTCGTTTTGTTTTAAGTCCTTGTGTCTCTGGTTTAAATAGGACGAGGGTTCAAAAGTCCTTTCGATTGATTAACCTTTCTACAGGTAAGACTTAATGTTTGGTCGGTTGTTCCCGTGACTATATTGAGTCACCGATTCTTACACCCATGACCTCTATCACAACGGAAACTTCTTCGACATATTGTAACTCTTTAATGAGTTATTCAGATTTAAGTAGAAATTTGAGTCCTTTGATTATGATGTAAGTAAACTAACGACCTACCTATTTCTCCACTATATACATTTCCTGAAAAATGTAAATCAATTCATGATTTATTATAGAGTTATTAGTAATCGAAGTAATAAACTTTTATCATAATTACTCAGTTTAAATTCTTTACTGTGGGTACCAGTGTAATAAGAACTCATACATAGTCTCACTAGAAAAAAAATTAGGGGTCAAGAATGGCATACCAACCAGAGGGGTTTGGTCAGTGAATGCACATACACTAGTGTGTTCTTGGATTTCCTAACACTTATTTTAAACGTACTAAATTAGATTCAGGTATCCCGAGACACCTTCAGTCCACCTACGGTCATCCCCTTTCTCGACACCTCCCCAATCCTCGGACGTGAGACCTTGGTCCGACGATCCTGTACTCAGTCCGAGAGATGGAGGATCACACATTACGTGTGTATTGGAGTAGTCGTAGACGTAGACATCTAACGTGGACAGAATGTTCCGTATACCTTCCAAATGGACGGTACTTTGTACACTTCTCAGATTTCACTACGCCTGTGTAACATCCGTCACTAACTACAGTCGACGTCGAGTCCCTGTGTCCGACGGGGTCCCCCGAGGGACGACCTCGCTCAGACCCTCGTGTCTGTCATGGTGTGTTACCAAAAGGAAAAGTGTCTTTGTGTACCACAGTTATTAGACACTAGTAATTCATTACCAGCAGTGTAGAACCACAAAGAAAGGGTCCTCTATCCTATGTGGTTCCTCCTCCTTGTCTCTCCTAAAACGGGAAGTCATATGACAGGACTCTCTCTTATTCCTAAACTACAGGGGGTCGGGTGGTAAAGAACCACCGTTACTTTCCTGAGAGAGAGAGAGAGTGTGTGTGTGTGTGTGTGTGCGTGCGCGTGTGTGTGTGTGAGGGAGATTTCGTAAGTGAAACAGTCTGGGGGTCCGAACTGACACCCCGGTCGTCCTTTTAGATACAGTTAGGGAAGTTGGTTACTGGGTGTGTCGAGTCCCATGGGTTCAGGAACTTTCTTAAGGAGAAAGGTGTGTTCCGACGTCTGGTGTTAATTACAGATTATAACAAATCGTGATAGGACTCATCTTTATTCTCGACCACGTACGTACGCACGTCCGGTTCAGTGAAATCAGTACGGGTTGAGAAACACTGGGGTACCTGACATCGAGGAGACAGGTATCCTAAGACGTCCATTCTTATGACCTCACCCAATAGTACGAGAGGAGGTCCCCTACAAGGACTGAGTGTCTAGCTTGTGTAACCGTCCACCTAAGAAATACTCATCACGGTGGACGACGACGACGACGACGACGACGACGACGATTCAGCGAAGTCAGGACGGGCTGAGACACGTTGGGGTATCTGCCTTCGGGTGGTCCGAGGGGCCAGGGACCCCAAGAGGTCCGTTCTTGTGGGCCTTTCGGGTTTATCGACAACTGACATAGGACGTTTAAGACAGAGTGCCGTCTCCTTGTGAACCGGTTCTTTCGTCTTTGGAGGGATGGTACCGCCACAGTCTTGTTTAACCTCGGACCTTGGGACTCGAAATCGGGGTGGGACTGAAGTTGGGACACTGAAATCCCCGTAGTGAACTAGAGAGTCTTGGTCAAAAACCAAAGGAGTGGATAAACCTACTCCCTCAGTTAAGACTCAATTATTATTTATTTATATTTAGTGGATGTACTACAGGAGTAGGATTATGGACTCTAAACTTTCTTGAAAAGGTTCCTTCTTCGAAACTCCCCTCGAGAGACGTCGTAAAACACACCCTTCCTTTGTAGTCGTGGGGGAGAAAGGTGTACAGGACAGGACTCATAGGCTCTCCTGAGTTAGTCGGAAGTGCCGCCGTTGCCTGTTCCTGAGACCATCTCTGTCTCCCGATCTGGACACTGGGACTGTACGTTTAAGGACGAGATTCACAGAACATACACTTTCAATAGTGAAGGTTTGACGAAGTGTTCCTCCGTAACAAGAGTAGACCTTCAAATTGAGAAGGAATTTAAGGGAAGCTGACTTAATTCCGGTTTCGTAAATATTTGGTGTTTGTACATTCCCTCTTGTCCTCCTCCTATTTACCGGTTGATTCGTGAGTGAAGTCGTATATACTACACTAAGGGAGTAGAAGTCGGAGGAGGGACGTAGGGTCGGAAGGGAAGGTTAGACCCTCGTGGTAGTTCGTACAGGTTTGTGGGGATTCTCTGGTCGGGGTTCTCTGGTGGTGGTTTTCTTCCAGTCCTCGAGGGTGGAGGACTAAAGACAGAAGGACAGACTCCTGGGTGTTGAACGGGGGTCCCTTACTACCGGTTCTCTGCTTTGGGGACCGAAGGGACCTCCGAATCAGTATTTCTTAGATGGACTGTTACGTCCTCTGTACCCAAGGTGGGGACCCAGTCCTTCTCTAAGGGACCTCTTCTTCACCGTTAGGTGAGGTCCCAGGAACGGACCTTTTAGGGTACCTTCTCCTCGGATCGCCCGATGTCAGGTGTCCCAACGTTTCTCAGTCTGTGTTGCTTCACTGAGTTACTGTGGGGGACAGACCTTGAAACGAGTGGTCCTTTTGACGTAACGCCTGTTCGTAAGTGAAATCTTTTTCCTCCTTAACCCTAGGTACCTCCCTCACACAGAGGTAATGTTACAGTTTGAAAGGATAATCTGTTAGGAGGATTTACTCTCCCCAAAGGACCTAAGAATATTTTGTAAGAATATGTTTATTCGACCAGGTCCTACTTCTTCCCACCCTGTCCCACCCCGACCCCACCCCAGCCCCCACCACCCGGACTACTTCATTCGTTTCTGTCCGAAACTCTTCGAGTGTCCCGTTGGTCTGGAGGTGACTAGTCAGGTAAACCGATATAAAAGTCAATATCAACAAAAATAGGTCAACAACTAATGTTTTCTTCTTTGTAATTCTCCTTTTTTATATGAAGCTCGTGTTTCGTTTTCAACCACCATTTTATATCATTAATTATAGACAATCTTCTAATTATCTCTGAGAAACTAAGGTAATCTTTTAATTGTAAGGTGTTTAAGACCCAGTTTGAACTGAACGACATTGAATAAGGGATTGGTTTTGTTCGACCGTCTTACTATTATCTTATACTGTTGTCATAAAGAAAGATTCGACAGACTTCCAATTAGTCGAGAGTCCAAACCTTTTAGTCCTAAATACAAATATTTTAGTTTGTCGTCGAGGGTCGGACCTATATAGAAAGTGAGATTTTTGTTGTTTTTTTTATAATAAATATTGAATACATGTAACTTTTTATTCGTAACAAGAGACCATTATTTATGTTTCTTATAAAATTATTGACATAATAGACAAACGTGTCTTTCCTCTTTTTTCTAAGAGTCTAGAGTAAAGTAAATCCATGTGTAAAAAATTAATCCGTTGTCAACCCTCCAAAGGGAAAGGAGATTAGGAGAAGACGGGAGATCACCGTTATGTAAAATACATAAAAACAAGGTCGAAATAACTCCGTGACTATCTATTTTTGACGTACATAGTTATAAATTGTGTACGTTAGACTACTAAATACATATGTAACACTTCATTAATGGTTTCAGTTGAATTATACCAATGGAACAAATACCACACTATCCTAGTGTTTAAATGGGAACTTTCATATGTCATATGTTATATTTCATATGGAACATATATTATATTTCACATAAAACAAAAATATGTTATATGTGTTTGAAGTTCGTATGTCAAGTCACAATTGATATCAGTAGAAAGACATATAATCTGAGAGTCTTTGATAAATGGAATGTTTGACTTTCAAACACGGGAATCTGGTTGTAGAGGGGTAAAAGAGCGGGGGTAGGGGACCTTTGGTGACAATATGAGAGACCACGATACTCGACATAAAAAAACTCCAAACCCCCCTTCTCCGAACGGAAACCCTTATAAAGTAACAATCTAAAGGTGGTGGTCTCATCTCAACGAGACAAAGTACATCGAGACATCGCAATCGAGGTCTCTTCCGCTACCGTGGGGTGAGGTCGTGAGAGCGGACCTTTTAGGGTACCTGCCTCCTCCGACCACCCGACGTCAGGTACCCCAGTGATCCTCAGCCTGTGCTGACTCGCTGAAGTGAAAGTGAAAAGTGAAAGAACGTGACCTATTCCTTTACCGTTGGGTGAGGTCATAAGAACGGACCTATTAGGGTCCCTGCCCCCTCAGACCACCCGACGTAGATACCCCAGTGCGACTCAGCCTGTATTGACTTCGCTGAATCGTCGTCGTCATCTCAATCGAACCATAAAATACGGATAATATTTGGAATTTTAGTTGAAATATTTGTGTAAACTGACACATTATTTGACGTACTGGTAAAATCTTAAATTCATAACACATAATTGCATGTTGTGGAGATGGAGTTTATGAAAGGGTCCTTTTGAGGGTCTCTCTTTATAAGATCCTTTTCCTGTAATTACACGACCAGATTTCCAGACCTTTCGTCTCTGATGGTACAGGAGAAGATCTTAAGATTTATCCGCAGTAGTGTAATTTCTGGTCAGGGCGGCGTCACTGTCAAAAACACTAAAGGATCTGAAACCGTAATTTGTGAGAAAAATACAATCTGAACGACCATTTGCGTGGAACCCTTTACAGTCGAACATGCAAAAAAAGGATCGGGCAGTAAAAGAGGACTCTTACAGATTCTTAAAGGAAGGGACAATAAGAAGAAGGAAATAGTGTGACTAATAAGGGGGTGACATAATTGAAGTCAACAAAGTAAACTTATGAACTATAGTCCAACGGTTCGACTACGTGTGAGGTATGGATCCTGACGTCGTCCGAGAGTTCTAGTTTAGAACCTTGTGGTTAGACGTCATTCTCCCTAGTTTGTATGTGTCCTGTCGTATCTATCAGAATTCCCGTAATATGACTTACCCCCCACCCCTCCGGTGTAAGACATACTAAGGTAAACGGAATGTAAGAGTTCTACTGTTAATATCTCTAGTTCTGTCTATTCACCAACGGTCTCTACTTCCCTCCTCTCGAAGGGTCCACCGTGATTACTATTCCTTAGGTGGAAGGTCACGTCCTCTGTATCCTCTAATGTCCAAGCTAGGGACCCAACCCCTCTAGGGATCTCTTCCTTTACCGTTGGGGGAGGTCATAAGAACGGACCTCTTAGGGTACCTGTCCTCGGACCACCTAATATCAGGTACCTCAACGCTTTACAGTCTGTGTTGACTTCACTGAATCGTGTTCCCTCCTCTGTTTTCGACACCGTTATTTTGTCCCCCTCCTCACGGAAGCACCACTATTTTTCCTGAACTTAAAACGAACATTATCATCAATAAGTCTAGACGTACATAATCAGGTAAACCCGACGAGATTGTTTTGTGGTGACTGCCTCACCGAATATTTGTCGTTTATAAATAAAAAGTATCAAGACCTCCGATCTTCCAGGTTCTAGTTCCGTGGTCTTCTAGACCACCGACCATTACTAGAGGTCCGAAGGGTCCACCGAGTCACCATTTCTTAGACGGACAGTTACGTCCTCTACGACCAAACTAAGGACCTAATCCTTCTAGACAAACTCATCCTTTACCGTTGGACGAAGTCTTAAGAACGGACCTTTTAAGGTACCTGTCTCCTCGGACCGTCTGATGTCAGGTACCCCAGTGTTTCTCAGTTTGTGCTGACTCGTATATGTGGTGTCGTTTCTTTAGAAGGTGTTTCAGCCTGTGTAACCTGTGTGTGTCACTAGAACCCACCGGAACCGGACGTCGTCGAACTTCACCCCGAAGTCAAGGGGTGGTCTCTAACTTAGGTCCAACGTCTCCACTCTCGTGGTTTAGGATTGGTGATCTGGTCACCAGTCACGGTTCGGGGACCGGTAAACCGAAACGTCTTTTCTTTAGGGGTGTTTCTGTCTTTCGTCACTTTGCATCACAAATAATCGTCCTTTTTCTCATGTCATACACACCTATCTGTGCACTCGTTTGAGTCTCCCTCTCAGGGACTCAACGTGTGAATACCGTCAAATTAGTGAATGCACCCGTAAAGAAGGTCAAAGGAAACTGGCTATTGAAACCAAACGGACCAAGTGTCAGGTATGAACCATATACAGTCCTAGGAGGGTATACACCCGTGCGTAGAGAATCCGTTCTGTCTAAGGTGACGTCTCCGGATACCCGTCTCACAGAGAACTGTAGTGATGGGAAACTGGAGGTTTCTCTGAAAGACGTGAAAGTTTCTCCAGAGGACTGAAACTCTTACTCTTTATACACCAGACCCATATCGGTTTGAAGTGGAGAATTAACAGGATGACAAGAGAAGATCCTCCAAAACAGGTGTTCCTTATTTAGATGATAACGAAATAGGACCACCGTCCGGTAGATGGGGGACGGAGTCAATCTCGGACGAAGGACCAAGTGTCTACCGTCTAAAAAGAGACACTGAAGTTCCCCCTACTCCCATACCCTTAGAGAACCTGGAGACACTGTCCCGTGAGTAGGGAATACTCATTATCGGAGGGGGTCCGGGATGAAGGTTTATAGAATCCCCAATCCAAAGTATTATTCTTAAGACATCCCTGTGTAAATCTGGTACGTGTACACTATTTTGTGGGATCTTAATATGTGTTTCTGTATTCCTTTACTTACGTACACTTTTCTAGTACTTTTGTGTTGGACATAGATCACTTAATACGATACAGTAGGACCGGAGGTGTCACGTGACGTCAGTGACTCCTTCGGTCGTCTCTCTGTGTCTTCTGGAGACACATGCTAAAGTGTTGAAGAACACCCGGATATTAATAAAGTTTTATTTTTCAAAAAATTAGTTTCAGGTGTGGTTCCTAAAACGACATGTTTAAGATATTCTCTTATCTTAAACTGTGGGGTTTTACACAGAGAAGTCGTGTAATAAGAGTCAACAAATAAAAGATTCTTTGTCATTTGTACCTGTCTGGGACTATTGTTTCTTCTTCAATGTAAAAAGATTCTTTGTAAACGTAAATATTCTCTTTAGAAATAGACCATGGAGACATGGTCTTTCTCCTTCTACCGGTGCAGAGGTCTTGTGAATAGTTACCTCTTCCTTTGACTGAGCTTAGACGTAGTGTTTGACTAGGAACGAATGACGCGAAAAGGTCCAGCGGAGGATATTGACGGGGGTAGGAGTTGTAGGAGAAAACAGAAATCGACTCCCACCATAAATTCCACTTCCGAAGTCGGTAAAACAACTCAATGACTTAAGAGGACCCAGAACGGATACATATGTACGGTAATTTTGAAACAAAGTGAAAGAGGACAATTAGACAAAGTACAGTTATATTAAGAATCTGGTATGTCTTCTTAGATCTTACTATCTCCTTTAACAGAAAGAGGGGTTGTTAAAGGAACCTCAAAAGATTCAAGGAGATCTAATGGTTTTGGTTTGTTTGTTCTCAACTCGTGACATGTCATTATTAAGTCAAGTCAGGTCAACGAGACAGCACAGGTTGAGAAACGTTGGGGTACTTGACGTCGTGCGGTCCGGAGGGACAGGTAGTGGTTGAGGTCCTCAAGTGACTCTGAGTGCAGGTAGCTCAGCCACTACGGTAGGTCGGTAGAGTAGGAGACAGCAGGGGAAAAGGAGGACGGGGGTTAGGGAGGGTCGTAGTCTCAGAAAAGGTTACTCAGTTGAGAAGCGTACTCCACCGGTTTCATGACCTCAAAGTCGAAATCGTAGTAAGGAAGGTTTCTTTAGGGTCCCGACTAGAGGAAGTTTTACCTGACCAACCTAGAGGAACGTCAGGTTCCCTGAGAGTTCAGAGGAGGTTGTGGTGTCAAGTTTTCGTAGTTAAGAAACCGCGAGTCGGAAGAAGTGTCAGGTTGAGAGTGTAGGTATGTACTGGTGTCCCTTTTGGTATCGGAACTGATCTACCTGGAATCAGTCGTTTCATTACTTTTGTGATAGATCCAACTAGTATTGAAAAGAAGGTTCCTCATTCCCAGAAAATTAAAGTACCGACGTTAGTGGTAGACGTCACTAAAACCTCGGGGGGTTTTATTTCAGACTGTGACAAAGGTGACAAAGGGGTAGATAAAGGGTACTTCACTACCCTGGCCTACGGTACTAGAAGTAAAAGACTTACAACTCGGAATTCGGTTGAAAAAGTGAGAGGAGAAAGTGAAAGTAGTTCTCCGAAAAATCAAGGAGAAGTGAAAGAGGGTATTCCCACCACAGTAGACGTATAGACTCCACTAACTATAAAGAGGACCGTTAGAACTAAGGTCGAACACAAAGAAGGTCGGGTCGCAAAGAGTGCTACATGAGACGTATATTCAATTTATTCGTCCCACTGTTATATGTCGGAACTACATGAGGAAAAGGATAAACCTTGGTCAGACAACAAGGTACAGGTCAAGATTGACAACGAAGGACTGGACGTATGTCTAAAGAGCCCTCCGTCCAATCCACCAGACCATAAGGGTAGAGAAAGTCTTAAAAGGTGTCAAATAACACTAAGTGTGTCAGTTTCCGAAACCGTATCAGTTCTTTCGTCTTTATCTACAAAAAGACCTTGAGAGAACGAAAAAGGTATTAGGTCGCCTACAACCGTTAAACTAGAGACCAAGGAGACGGAAAAGATTTTGGTCGAACTTGTAGTCCTTCAAGTGTCGAGTGCATAACGACTTCGGACCGAACCTCTTAAAACTCGTAATGAAATGATCGTACACTCTACTCACGTTAACACGTCACCAAACTCGTAAGAAAACGTAACGGAAAGAAACCTTAACCTTACTTTTGTCTGGAAAAGGTCAGGACACCGGTGACGACTCAAAATGTTTAAACGACCGTATATCTCACGTCGTGAAAGTGTCCTAGTAGAATGTCCTAAACTTTGTCGAGTTCACCTTAAGGTAGTGGAGGTGATCGAAACAAGCATCACTACGAAAGATTCCGGGTGAACTGAAGTGTAAGGTTCTACAGACCGAGATCTAATCACTAGTGTAGTAGTACTAATAGACCCAGCACTTCTAGAAAAAACATGTCAAGAATACACATAAGAACGGTGGAGAAGAATTATAGAAGACGAAGAGAATCCAGGTCTGGTAAAGACAGGAAATAGCTCGGGTAGGAACGTACTTTACAAGGGAACCATAGAGATTAAAAGAACTTCTCTAGAGATCAGAAAGGGTAAGACAACAAAAGGAGATAAAGAAACGTAACTAGCGACTTCTTCCGAAAGAATAGAGAAGAACGATAAGAAACCTTGAGACGTAAATCTACGAATATAGAAAGGAAAAGAGGAAACGAAAAGTGGAGAGAAGAAAAGTGTCGATAAACATTCCGGAGGAGTCTGTCGGTAAAACGAAAAAACGTAAAGAAAAGGCACTCCTACCAGAACTAGGGACAGAGGACATGTCACAGTACTTGGAGTAAGGTATTAAGTAGTCCGTGAGACAGATAGTCTAGATAAGGGAATTTAGATAAAGAGTGAAGGTGACATATTAGTATTCCCTAAACTAAATCCATGACTTCATATCAAATAAATATTATGAAGTCCGTATGTCGTTTCACTAAGTATATATATATATCTCTCTCTCTCCCTCTCTCTGGATATATAAGTATATATATATCACTAAGCATATATAAAAAATATATATCTGTATATAAATATATATATCAGATATATATAAATATATGTAAAAAATATATATCTGTATATATATATATCTCTCTCTCTCTCTCCCTCTCTCTGGATATTTATAATGTTCTATAACTTTTATCAAGGACACGATATGTCGTCCAGGAACAACAAATAGATAAAATATATGTCAACACACATATACAATTAAGGTTTGAGGATTGAAGAGAGGAGGGTGGGATCAAAAACTGGGGAGAAAAGGAGTGAAGGATGTCGGTCAGATAAGACTTCAGAAGGACTATCATGAGGGTTTTATGGAGTAGACTTAAAAATTTTATATCTTACCCTTTATTCTAAAGTTTCTCTGACTCTGTTACGTAGACTATCCATCTTCTTTTTAGTTCCCTCACACGTCTGTGTCTTCAAGTCTATCCTCTCACCAGGTGTCATAGTTTACGACAATTCAATAGTCTTTCTCTCCTGCCTCTGTCAGGAGATCTGAGTCTCTTCTTTTCTTTCCTCGACTGGTGAAATAAGTCTCACCGGAACTATTTCATTCAGGTCCGAAGTCGCCAAACTTCTTACTTACTCTTCACTCCTTCCTATCTATTATTTATGTCTTTTAAGATGGTTTTTCAAAATTCCTTCTTCTCTATCATTACCGACGGACCCTGTGTTTCAAAAATTATGCACGTTCGGAGTTCTAAAAAATTTTAAGAGGGTCATTTCTGAGTATTAATGAAAAAAAGTGTTATAGAAAACGAAATATTAATAAAATTATGAGATTTTGTATAAATCATTAAGTATTGAGACTTTCACAGTCAACTTTCATTTGTCCTGAAAGGTTCTACCACCTCCTCATCCTCCTACACCTCGAACAGGCAGAGGTGTTTGTGTAGTCCTTTTGTAGATGTTTACCTTGCACAGAGTGTCTCGTGACGACTCGTGATCGTCTACAAGTCTGTGGAATTTTTTGTTCTAGGGGTGTATTGTCGATCTTGTTTTCTTTCTTCTCTCCTGCGACCTACTCTGGACACGTGAGTCGTCCCTCGAGATCCACTCTTCTCCAAGGACGCAGGCCCCTTCGGGGGAGTGTTCGTCCCTACAATCTACCGTGTCTTCCCCTCTAAACCCACATTCCTTTTACGTCGTCTCTTACGTCTCCTCTTACGTCGTCCTGTCTCGCTGCGGACGTGTTTACCAGGGACGTTGTCGGGACACACGGGGTCGGAATTTACCCACAGGTGGTCGCGTCAAAACCCCCCTAAACCCCCCTACCCTCCTCGACCGACGACCTTACGCCCCAAACCTCTCGTCGGGTCCCTTCCCCTGACGACAACTGGTACTCCTCTGTTCTCACTCCTCGGGTGTTGGTCTTCACGAGTACCCCCTTCGGACCTGAGATATCTTCGTTTCACGGTAATCACTCACTGTACGTTTACCGTCCCGAGAGGAGTACGTGGCCGGGAACGGAGGTACCCGTGCACCCTCCCGAGGGTGACCTCGACTGGACACCAGGTGGAGGTAGCGAAGGAGGTGGGACAGGGATGAGTGAGACTAGGGGTTGACTATCCGAAACCTCAAGGTCAGCGATGGGGTCGGGGGAGGGTGGACCCGTTGGGAGGACGGGGTTAACAGTTGAACCAAGGAAGGACGGGTTACCCGAAGACATGAGGTCGTTGGAGATCTCGTCTCAGACCCCCTACCAGGTGTCAGTCTCCACCCCGACGTTGGTGTCGACTCCGGGTCCCCGGTGCATTGACTTTTTCTTCTCGACTTTGAGAGGAGTGTCGACACAGTTGACACCTCGATGTGGAGGCGACTTCCGAAGGATTTAAATCACGGACACTTTGTAGACTTTCCTGTTGTTCACGAGGACGTCGACCCTTTCCGGACTGAGATCGTCGACACCCGAAAGAGCCGTGCATGTGTCGCCCCCTACCCGTCCCATCTCAGACTCGACGGAGGTGTCGAGGGTATCGTCTAGGTCCGCGTACTGACGTCGTCAGGACCCTGGACTGAGTCACTGAGACGTGACCGCCCGACCACTTTTTTACGGACTCTCAGTGGTCCCAGTTAACGGTCGTAAGGGTACCACTTCCACTCTGGTCCTCGTCACGGTCCTTGTCACATGAAACACTTGGGTGTGTTGTCCTGTCTCCCCTGTGTTGTCTCGTGTAAGTGTCCCCTTGTCGAGGTGTCCTCCTTAGGAGTCACCGAAGAGAGGGTCACCCTCGTGAGGTTGGGGTGGACGGAGTGTGGTGTCTAGTCTTTGTGTAGATTCTTTGTGTAGACCCCTACAGACGAGGTTGTTGATCCCTTGTCTGGGGTGGAGACTGTCTTGTTACTCTTGGTGTCTCGTTTTCTTCCGGGGTGAGTTGTAGGTCCCGTCCGAGACCAGTGTTGTGGTCAGTTGCGGGGGATGGTTCCCTTATTACCGTGTTCGGAGACCTGGTTGAAATGGGTGGTCCTTCCTCTGTGGTCTTCATTCTCCTTGATACTAGGACGTCGGACGTCTTTCCTCTGGTGTTTGTGTCATCGATCTGTTTTACTCTGTTGTTCAACAACGTCTCCTTCCTCGTTCCATTTCTAGATGTTTCCTGTTCATTTACTTCTCCTCTATCCGTTAGGTGGACTTTTTCTTAAGTCTCATTGCTATCATTTCTACTAGGTTCTACAGATTTTTTCTTATCTCCGTACCTAGTTCTCCTATATTCTTTACAAATTGTTACTGGATCCTCTTGATTTCTTGTTTTTTTCTGTACTTGATATGTTATTGACTTTACTTTTTATATGATTCTCCTTATTTATCGTCTTATTAACTCCGTCTTCGCGTCTATTCGACCCATCTCAGACTCGACGGAGGTGTCTAACCATCTTTAGTGACTGTGTCTTATTTCCTTCTTCTTACTTTTCTTTCCTGTCAGATTCTCTGGAGTCCCTGTTGTAATTTACGCGGTTGTAAGGTTACTATCCCCAGAGTCCTGGGCTGACTCGCTGAAGTGAAAGTGAAAGTGAAAGAAGTACGTAACCTCGTCCTTTACTGTTAGGTGAGGTCACAAGAACGGACCTTTTAGGGTCCCTGTCCCCTCGCACCACCCGACGGCAGACACCCCAACGTGTCTCAGCCTGTACTGACTTCGTTGAATCGTCGTCGTCGTCCTCTCCTTCTTTTTCTCCGTCCCGGAGTGTTTTATCGACTCCTCTACTGTCAGTATTTGAGGGGATCTAACCCGTTCCTTTATCAGTGAGTTCAGGTCCTTTACGTCTCAGGGTATGTCCTGTTTGGGTTCGTCCTTATGTAACTCTGTATGTCAGTAGTTTGATTGTTTTTAATTTATGTTTCTTTTTATAATTTTTTGTTCTTCTTCTTTTTTTTCGTTGATTTTTATATACCCCCTAAGGGGTATTCCAATAGTCGACTAAAAAATCGTCTTTAAGACGTCCGGTCTTCCTTCACCATATAATATAAATTTGACTACTTTCCCTTTTTGTCTGTTGGTTCTTATAAGATGGGTCGTTCCGAGAGTAAGTCTAAACTGTCTCTTTAGTCTTCGAAATATCTACTCGTTTTCGATTCTTTTAAATCGTGTAGTCTGGTCGAAACGTTACCTACGATTTCCTTGAAGAGATCCGTCGTCCCTCTTTTTCTTCGGTTTTGATCTTTGTTCTTTATTGTTTACCCTTTTGAGTGACCGTTTCCGTTTGTATGTCGTTTCGTCCTTTAGTGTGTATGTTTATACTATATTTTTGGTCGTTGGTACTCTTCTGTGATGTTAACGTCCCTCACCTTAACTTTAATTCTGTAGTCACTGAATTTTGTTTGTTTGTGTGTGTGTGTGTGTGTGTGTGTGTGTGTATATATATATGTATATATATTGAAATAGTCTTAGAGTACCCTTATAAACAACTATTTATTAAAGAAACCAAAACATATTTATATAAAGACCTTCATACAAAAGAAGTGACAAAATCAAACTGATTTGGTTTTTTCCTCCGTCAAAATTTAGAAAACTAGCTCCAAGGGATATAACAATTTGTTTTAAAATTTTTAAGTGAATGACACTCATAACTTCCTATATAAAAAAATTACCTCATATTAACGAAGTGTTACGACAATCAAAGACGACTTTTTGTTTCACTTAGTCGATATACACGTGTCGAGTTCCCCAGGGAGAACTCGAAGGGAGGGTGTATAGGGGTAGGGTGGTGAGATCCCGTAGTGTCTTGTGTCTTGACTTGAAGGACATGAAATATTGTCCGAGGGTTAACAACAACAAGTCGGTGAGTTAGTACAGACAGAGGAACGTTGGTGTACCTGACGTCGTACGGTCCGAAGTGACAGGAAGTGATAAAGGACCTCAAACGAGTTTGAGTGTAGGTAACTTAGTCACTACGGTAGGTTGTTAGAGTTGGAGACAGAGGAGGAAGAGGAGAACGGGAGTTAGAAAGGATCGTATCCCCAGAAAAGGTTATTCAACCATGTCCACCGGTTTCATAACCTCGAAGTCGAAGTCGTAGTCAGGAAGGTTACTTATGAGTCCTAACCAAAGGAAATCCTGACTGAACAAACTAGAGTAACGTCAAGTTCCCTGAGAGTTCTCAGAAGAGGTCGTGGTGTCAAGCTTTTGTAGTTAAGAAGTCGGTTAAGAAGTCGAGTCGGAAGAAATACCAGATTGAGAGTGTGGGTATGTACTGATGACCTTTTTGGTATCGAAACTGGTATACCTGGAAACAACCGTTTCACTACAGAGACGAAAACTTACACGACAAATCTAAACAGTATCGAAAAGAAGGTTCCTCGTTCGTAGAAAATTAAAGTACCGACGTCAGTGGTAGGTGTCATAAAGACCTCGGGTTCTTTTAACAGTGACAAAGATAACAAAGGGGTGAATAAACGGTACTCTACTACCTTGACCTGCTGTACTAAATCAAAAACTTACAACTCAAAATTTCAAGGGTGATGGGTAGATAAAGTATAAACTATCACATATGTACACTTAGGATCTAATAACAAAGAAATGTAGTAACACTTTTTACTCCCGTAACATTAAGGTTCTGTTACACGAACATTAACTAGGGTCACCAGTAATCTACCGATAATAATATCTTAAGTCGGATGTCTCCAGTTTTCGATTTCCTAATGTGTGTATTAAACTGTATAACCAAAGGTAAAACAAAAGTGTATTTCACGAGGTAAAAGTAGCTCTGAAAATCAGTAGTCAATGGTACTACATTTATTTTGTGTCACTTAGAATGTTTTAAAGTGGTATTTCCCTGAGTCAGATCCAAGTGTATTAGAAAAATACTACGGTACATGATATAACACAAAAAATTTTACATGTAATATATTTCTTATATTTTGAGTTTCCGTTTCTGATATTTAAAAATCATTTCATGAAGTTACAGTGTGACAGATACGATTTATGTAAAATTTATCGTTCACTTTTTTTTTAGAGTACCCTTTATGTTTGGTTTTTGGATGTTATCTATGTTTGTATTTTTTCTTTTTCGTTAAATTTGTGTTGTGATTTCTACCGTTAGTTTAGTGTTCTCTTCTTTTGTTTCTCCTTCCTTTCTTATTGGTGGTGTTATAACATTTCATTAATCGGAGGTTAATTTTCTTTTTTTTGGACAGTCTAGTTTTTTTTTTTTTTTTCTGCATGTCTTTATTTGGGTTTTGTAAATTCTTTTTACCGTTATCCTTGTATGTATACTTATTAATGGGATTTACATTCACCTAATTTACGAGGTCACTTTTTCTGTCTGACCGACTTACTTATGTCTTTGTTTTGGGTATGTATACGACAGATATTTTCTAGTGAAATCTGGATCCCTGTGTATCTCTGACTCTCACTTCCCTACCTTTTTCTATAAGGTACGTTGAACTTTAGTTTTCTTTCGACCTATCGTTATGAGTATAGTGTATCCCTCCCTGCATCCTCCCCCCAAGTCCTAACCCTTGTACATATGTGAGTACCACCTAAGTACAACTACATACCGTTTTAGTTATGTTATAACATTTCATTAATCGGAGGTTAATTTTATTTATTTAAATTTAAATTTTTTTATCTGAAATTTTACTTCTGACAATGTTCTCTGTTCCTTCCTGTGACGTATTACTAGTTCTCTAGTTAGTTTCTTCTTCTATATTGTTAATATTTATATATACGGAGAGTTATAACCTGGTGGAGTTGTATATTCCGTTTACGATTGTCAGGTTTCCCTCTTTAGTTGTCACTGTGTTATTATGACCACTAGGAATTTGTGGGGTGAATGTGGTTACTTGTCCAGTGGGTCTGTCTTTTAGTCATTCCTTTGTGTTCGGGATTTACTGTATAATCTGGTCAATCTGAATTAACGATAAATATCTCGTAAGGTAGGTTTTCGTCGTCTTACGTGAAAGAAGAGTCAACTTATGTCTTATAAGAGGTTCTATATAATGTTCAGTTCTAAACTATTTAAATTCTTATAACCTTAGTATAGTAGAAAAGGTTGTTGTTGTGCTACTCTAATCTATAGTCACTGTCTTTTTTTGTATTTTTTGTGTTTGTGTACCTCCGATTTGACATGTAATGATTTATTGGTTCCCTAGTGACTTCTTTAGTTTCTCCTTTAGTATTTTATGGATCTGTGTTGTCTGGTCTTTGTGCTTTGTCGTTTTGGATACCCTGTACCGTTTTTGTCAAGATTCTACCTTCAAATATCGCTATGTCAGAAGGGAGTTCTTTGTTTTATTTAGAGTTTATTTGTTTGCTTGGAATGTGGACCCGAAGGGTCCACCGTTATAACCATTTTTGGACGGATAGTTACGACCTCTGCATTCTCCGCGCCCAAGCTGAGGAACCAGCTCTTCTAGGGGGTCTCCTTCCGTGTTGTTGAACGAGGTCATAAAAACGGATCTCTTAGGGCACCTGTCTCCTAGGACTACCCGATACCAGGTATCCCAGCGTTTCTCTGTCTGTACCGACTTCGTCGAATCGTACGTCTGTGTGTGTTGGATTGTGGATTTTGTTGATCTCTTTCTTGTTTTGTTACAGTCTCAATCATTTTCCTTTCTTTAGTATTTCTAGTCTGGTCTTTATTTACTTTGTTTCTTTTTTGTCGTTTTTACTTACTTTGATTTTCGATCAAGAAACTCTTTTATTTGTTTCGACTATTTGGAAATCTTTCTCAGTGGTTCTTTTTCCCCTCTCTTGAGTTTAGTTATTTTAGTCTTTACTTTTTACTCTTCAATGGTGACAGTGGTGTCTTTACATAGTATTCTCTGATGATGTTAAAATGTGGTTAAAATGTGGTTACCTTACCTGTTTGAATCTACTTTACCTCTTTAAGAATCTTTCTATGGTCGAAAGTTCTGACTCGATCCCTCTTTATGGTTCTTGTCTGTGTTCATGACTTCAACTTTTACACTAATTCTTTGAAGATCGTCTCTAAAGGACCACCAGGTCCCCGATTCTGAGACACGAGGGCTTCGTCTCCCGGGTCTAGACTAGGGACGTCTTCCTTGTTCTAGTGTGTACGGTGTTTATTCTGGGTCGTGTCAGTTCACTCACTTACTTACTTATTGATTTAAAAAAAATTTTTTTTTTCTTTAAAGGTTGTTTGTTTTCAGTTCTCGGTCTACCGATTCGTCCACTTCAGATAGTTTGCGAATTTCTTATTAATTGTGGATAGTAACACTTAGAGAAGGTTTTAAACTTCTCTTTACTTGTGAGAGTTCAAGTTAGATGTTCCGGTGGTAGTGGGATTATGATTTTGGTCCATTTCTATTGTGTTTTTTTCTTTTAATGTCCGGTTGTAGTGACCACTTGTGTCTTCGTTTTGAGGAGTTGTCTTATGATCGTTTGGCTTAGGGTTGTTACATCATTTTCCTAGTATACGGTATTAGTTCACCCTAAATAGGATCTACGTTTCTAAGAAGTTTTATACGTTTAGTTAGTTACACTATGTAGCATAATTGTTTGATTTCTTATTTTTAGTATACTAGTAGAGTTATCTACGTCTCTCTCGAAAGTCTTTCTAAGTCGTGTGTAAATACTACTTTTCAGAGGTCTTCATCGTGTCTCCCTTGGATGCAGTTGTATTGTTTCCGGTATACATTGTTTGGGTGGGTGTCGTTTATAAAAGTCACCACCCCTGACTGTCGTAAAGGAGATTCCAGTCCTTATTCTGTTCCTACAGGTGAGAATGGTGACAATAGGTTGTGTCAAAACCTTAAGGATTGGTGTCGTTAGTTTCTTCGTCTTTCTTTCTTTTCCTTAGGTTTGACCTTCTTCATTTTGACAGTGACGAACGTTCATTGTACTCGGATATGTATCTTTTGGGACTTCTACGATGGTCTTTTGCAGGTCTCGAGTAGTCACTTAAAACATTTCAACGTTCTATCTTTTAATTATATGTCTTTACAGAACGTAAGAATATACGATTGTTGTTTTCTAGTCTTTCTCTTTAGTTCCTTTGTTAAGGTAAATGGTACCGTAGTCTTTCTTATTTTATGGATACTTATTTGGATGGAATCTTCCCTTTCTGGATATGAGTCTTTTCATATTCTATGACTACTTTCCTTAGTTTCTACTGTGTTTATCTACCTTTCTGTCTCGTAAAAGAACCAAACCTTCTTAGTTATAACACTTTTAATGATACGATGGGTTTCGTTAGATGTCTAAGTTACGTTTAATGGTTAACGTAAAAAGTGTTTTAATCTTGTTTTGTAAAATGTTAAACATACCTCTGTGTTTTCTGGGGTTTATCAGTTTCCTTAGAAGTCAAGATCTTTTTCACTTCAACTACCTTAGTCCGAGGGACTGAATTCTGATATGATGTTTCGATGTTAGTAGTTTTATCATACCATGACCGTGTTTTTGTCTTCATATCTAATCACCTTTTCCTGTCCTTCAGGTCTTATTTGGGTGTGTGAATACCAGTGGATCAGATACTGTTTCCTCCGTTCTGTTATGTTATCTCTTTTCTGTCAGAGAAGTCATTCACTACGTTCTTTTTGACCTGTCGATGTACATTTGTTCACTTTAATCTTATTAAGAATTATGGTATGTGTTTTTATTCGAGTTTTACCTAATTTCTGGATTTACTTTCCGGTCGAGGATATTTTGAGAATTCTCCTTTTGTATCCGTCTTGTGAGAAAATGTATTTAGTGTCGTTTTAACAAAAACTAGGTGGAGGATCTCATTACTTTCATTTTTATTTTTCTTTGTTTACCCTGGATTAATTTGAATTTTAGAAAACGTGTCGTTTCCTTTGGTATTTGTTTTGTTTTTCTGTTGGGGAGTCTTACCCTCTTTCATAAACGTTTACTTCATTGTTAATTCCCGAAATAGAGGTTTTATTTGCTTCTCAAGTAAGTCGAGTTATAGTTTTTTAGTTTGACTTAGTTTTTTCGTTTTACCCGTCTTCGGGATTTATCTGTAAAAGGGTTCCTTCTATGTGTCTACTGATTTTTCGTGTACTTTTGTTGGAATAGTAGTGATTAATAATCTCTTTACGTTTTGTTTTGATGATGTTCCATAGTGGAGTGTGACCAGTCTTACCGGTAGTGGTTTTTAGATATCTGTTATTTAACACCTCTCCTACACCTCTTTTCCTTTGGTAGGATTGTACAACCACCCTTACATTTAAACATATCCGTGATACCTCTTGTCATACCTCAAAGGAATTTTTAATTTTGATCTCGATGTTATACCTGGTCCTAAGAGTCAGGACCCGTATAGGTCTCTTTTGGTACTTAGTTTTTCTATGTATGTGGAGTCAAAAGTAACGTCGTGATAGATACTATCGGTCCTGTTGGATTTACAGGATTTGTTGGATTTACATGTAGTCGTCTCCTTACCTATTTCTTCTACACCACGCATCTTATAATGATACCTTATGAGGTATGTCATTGAGGTATTCATTATACCTTATAATGAATTGGAATTTTTTCTTACTTTATTACGGTAAACGTCTTTGTACCCATCTGGGTCTATAAAAGAAAGGCTCACTTCAATATATCTATTTCTGTTTATAGTATAATATAACGAATATACACCTTCTATTTTCTTTTCCATGTTTTGGTCCCAATCTCAATGTCTACATCTTTTGTTTAAATACCAAGGTTACCCCAACCCCTGTCTATTTAAACCTCTACCCTACCTGTATATACACAATGATATATATTTTATCTATTGATTATCTCTGGATTTAGTTTAGGGAATACTGATATGTCACCTTCACTCTTTTCTAAATTCCCTGATCTAGACTATCTGTCTCACGGACTACTTGATACTTGCCTCCAAGCACTGTAACATGTCCTCTGTCCCTAGTTCTGATAGGGGTTCTTTTTCTTTACGTTTTTGTGTTTTACCGACAGACTCCTCGAGAATGTTTATCGACACTTTTCTTCCCTTCGTTTTTCGTTTCCTCTTTTACTTTCTATATGGGTAAACTTACGTCTCAAGGTTTCTGATTTTTCCTCTGTATTCTTTCGGAAGGAGTCGCTAGTTACGTTTCTTTATCTCCTTTTGTTGTCTTACCCTTTCTGATCTCTGGAGAAGGTCTTTTAATCTCTATGGTTCCCTTGTAAAGTACGTTTCTACCCGAGTTATTTCCTGTCTTTACCTTACCTGTATTGTCTTCGTCTTCTATAATTCTTCTCCACCGTTCTTATGTGTCTTTTTGACATGTTTTTTCTAGAAGTACAGGGTCTATTAGTACTACTACACTAGTGAGTGGATCTGGGTCTATAGTCGGGACCCTAAAGAAACTTTCCTTATTACGATTTCGACTTTGAGGTCATGAAACCGGTGAAGTACGTTTCTCAACTGAGTAACCTTTTCTGAGACTACGACCCTCCCTAACCCCCGTCCTCCTCTTCCCCTGCTGTCTCCTACTCTACCGACCTACCGTAGTGACTGAGTTACCTGCACTCAGACTCACTTGAGACCCTCAACCACTACCTGTCCCTCCGGACCGCACGACACTAAGTACTCCAGTGTTTCTCAGCCTGTGCTGACTCGCTGACTTGACTTGACTTGACTTGACTCTGGGTCTATAGGACCTTACACTTCAGTTCGCCCGGAATCCTTCGTAGTATGTTTGTTTCGATCACCTTCACTACCTTAAGGTCAACTCGATAAAGTTTAGGACTTTCTACTACGACACTTTCACAACGTGAGTCACACGGTCGTTTAAACCTTTTGAGTCGTAACCGGTGTCCTGATCTTTTCCAGTCAAAAGTAAGGTTAGGCTTTCTTTCCGTTACGGTTTTTTACGAGTTTGAGGGCGTGTTGACGTGAGTAGAGTGTGCGATCATTGCATTACGAGTTTTAAGAGGTTCGGTCCGAAGTCGTTATGCACTTGACACTTGAAGGACTACAAGTTCGACCATAATTTTTTCCGTCTCCTTGGTCTCTAGTTTAACGGTTGTAGGCGACCTAGTACCTTTTTAGTTCTTTCAAGGTCCTTTTGTAGATAAAGACGAAATAACTGATACGGTTTCGGAAACTGACACACCTAGTGTTATTTGACACCTTTTAAGACTTTNATAAAGACGAAAGAACTGATACGGTTTCGGAAACTGACACACCTAGTGTTATTTGACACCTTTTAAGACTTTCTCTACCTTATGGTCTGGTGGATTGGACGGAGGGCTCTTTAGACATACGTCCAGTCCTTCGTTGTCAATCTTGACCTGTACCTTGTTGTCTGACCAAGGTTTATCCTTTTCCTCATGTAGTTCCGACATATAACAGTGGGACGAATAAATTGAAGATACGTCTCATGTAGTACTCTTTACGACCTGACCTTCTTTGTGTTCGACCTTAGTTCTAACGGCCCTCTTTATAGTTATTGGAGTCTATACGTCTANNACACACCTAGTGTTATTTGACACCTTTTAAGACTTTCTCTACCTTATGGTCTGGTGGATTGGACGGAGGGCTCTTTAGACATACGTCCAGTCCTTCGTTGTCAATCTTGACCTGTACCTTGTTGTCTGACCAAGGTTTATCCTTTTCCTCATGTAGTTCCGACATATAACAGTGGGACGAATAAATTGAATATACGTCTCATGTAGCACTCTTTGCGACCCGACCTTCTTTATGTTCGACCTTAGTTCTAACGGCCCTCTTTATAGTTAGTGGAGTCTATACGTCTACTGTGGTGGGAATACCGTCTTTCACTTCTCCTTGATTTTTCGGAGAACTACTTTCACTTTCTCCTCTCACTTTTTCAACCGAATTCCGAGTTGTAAGTCTTTTACTTCTAGTACCGTAGGTCAGGGTAGTGAAGTACCGTTTATCTACCCTTTTGTCATCGACTGAAATAAAAAGACCCGAGGCTTTTAGTGACGTGTACCACTAACGTCGGTACTTTAATTTTCTACGAACGAGGAACCTTCCTTTCAATACTGGTTGGATCTGTCGTATAATTTTTCGTCTCTGTAATAAAACGGTTGTTTCCAGTCAGATCAGTTCCCATACCAAAAAGGTCACCAGTAGATACCTACACTCTCAACCCGATATTTCTTTCGACTCACGTCTTCTTAACTATGAAAACTTGACACCACAACCTCTTCTGAGAACTCTCAGGGAACCTAACGTTCCTCTAGGTTAGTCAGGTAGGATTTCTTTTGGTCAGGACCCACAAGTAACCTTCCTGACTACACTTCGACTCCGAGGTTATGAAACCGGTGAACTATGTTTCTCGACTGAGTAACCTTTTCTGGGACTACGACCCTTTCTAACTCCCGTCCTCCTCTTCCCCTGCTGTCTCCTACTCTACCAACCTACCGTAGTGACTAAGTTACCTGTACGTTAACCCGTTTAAGGACCTCTACCACTCCCTGTCCATTCGGACCGTACGACGTCAGGTACCCTGACCCTCCTCAACCTGTACTGAACCACTGACTCGTTGTTTGTACATACCTATGTACGTATACATAATTTGATATAATTTTTAAAAAAATTCTTTTTTCTTTCATTTTACTTGTTGTCTTCTCGACATTCAACCTAGACATAAGTCCTGGAATAAATGGAGATTTTCGGACTTTTTATTGGGGAGTCAACGAGACTCCCTTGACGAGACTTCTCCGTCCCTCTCTTCGGTCACATATCCACTAGAAACCTATCCCTTATGTACTTCAGTTCGTGTGTAGAGTGATTTTATGGTGATCAGTGGTCCTTGTCTATAAAGTCAGTTACTAAAATCACGAAAAGATACACACCTTTCTACGTTCTTAGACCCAGGTAATTTTAAGAGGGATTCTATATGTATTGTGATAGATTACCCGGACAAGAAGGTTTTGTGTCTCATGAAGTAGGATAAAAGTGGGACTTAAGGAAAGTCCCGTGTGATAGTTAGGTACTGACTTTACGATTTCTGAATTTGGAAGATCTTGGCCTACCATCCGTTATAAGAAACAAAATGTTATAAGAAATGAATCAATTTCGATTCTTCTTAGCTTTAGAAGAACAAGGACGTCTGAACCCGTTCCCGTTATTCTTCAATCTGTTACGTTATTGTGTATCTCTGTGTAAACGAGTATTGAAATTCCACTTGAAAAGTAAATCGTGAATTTTGTGCAGAATTTATAGATAACACACCCAAGGGACCACCAGGTCACCAATTCTTAGGTGGAACGGTGTGTTCCTTTTGACCAAGTCAGGAACCAGGTCATTCTAGGGTGTATGGAGTTTCGTTAATTCGGGTACACGGTACTGATGGCTCGGTCGCGAGGCCTCGGGAGCTCGACGTTGTTGACTTGGGGGCTCGACGTTGATGACTTCGGGCTTGTGGATCTCGGACACGAGGTGTTGTTCTCTTCGGTGGAGTTATTCTTTGGACGTGTGGTGTTGCTACTCATCGGGGTCGAGCGACGTTCATCTCTTTCGGGCGCGTGTCGTCACTTCTGGGTGGCATCGGTTTTTTAGCTTACTGATTTATTTGGAATCACACTTCACACTTCAGCGAGTCAACACAGGTTGAGAAACGCTGGGGTACCTGACATCGGGTGGTCCGAGGAGACAGATACCCTAAGAGGTCCGTTCTTATGACCTCACCCAACGGTAAAGGCAGAGGTCCCCTAGAAGGGTTGGGTCTCTAGCTTCGGTCCAGAGGGCGTAACGTCCGTCTGTGAAATTGGAGACTCGGTGGTCCCTTCGGGATTCCANAATTTTATATATATATAGATATCACCCTTAGTCGACTTTAAGAGGTTTATGATATTGACTTTAAATTATTCCGTGTACTACCAATACGAGTCTTGATCAGGTATAAAGAGGTAGAACACGTAAAGAAAGAAAGATGGGAAAGGGGGAATGAAGGACATTGAGGTCAGGATATCGAACAAATAAGGACACCTATGCAAGAATTAACGTCAATGAACTTTAAGATAGTTAATCAATTTGTAAAGAGTTATAGATCACTCAATCTCCTTCACAATCCCCGACAGTCTCTACTTTGTACTCACACTATTCTCTCTTTAATCATAGAGTTATAACACCAAATCTTCGTACGGTCCCGGAAATCATGTATAGAAATAATAATAATAAAAGAATAATAAATATTCAGATGTCAAGTCTTGGATGTCTTATGAGACCCATGTACTTAGTCTATCGTAAATGGTATTTATACCTTTCTCTCTCTCTTTCAGACACTATATCCTACTCTCGTAACCGAGTTTTACACCATACACTTGGTTCTGACGTTCGATACAATGAAGTCAGTACAGGTTGAGAAACTCTGGCGTACCTGACGTCGGGTGGTCCGAGGAGACAGGTACCCTGAGAGGTCCGTTCTTATGTCCTCACCCAACGGTGCGGGAGGAGGTCCCCTAGAAGGGTTGGGTCCCTAGCTTGGGTGGAGAGAATCCAGAGGGCGTAACCGTCCGTCCAAGAAATGGTGATCATGGTGGACCCTTCGGTGATTGTGGTTATTTTTGTTAATCAAGTTCAGGTTCCGTTATATAATTATAAATTTACGATTTAACATGTGACTCTGGGATTTAGACCGTACCATTTAAGGGTCAAGTCCATGGTGATGGACCGGGACGGAGGGGACGTGTTTGTAAGTGTCGACTGAGACCGAGAATACGAGTTCTCCAAGATTGAGAATAGTCACCCAGGGTCAGCACACGCGTGAGTCAGCGCAGACTAAGTAATACTGGGGTACCTGGTACCGGGTGGTCCGAAGAGAAAGGTACCTTAAAAAGATCCGTTCTTATGACCTCACCCAACGGTAAAGGAGGAGGTTCCCTAGAAGGGTTGGGTCCCTAGTTTCGACATAGAGGACGTGACCGTCCGTCTAAGAAATGGTATTCGTGGTGGACCTATCACCGGAGTCTTAGGGACCGTCTTGGGGAGGTCTGGTAGTAATAGTTTACTGATGTCGTTCATAAGTTGTCTCGAGATAAACGGTAGTGATAGAGCTTACCTCTCGTCAAGGTCAGGAGGATGGACCCTCTCTTCCCCACCTCCGTCCCTATGTCTCTCGTTTCCTATTACACCCACGAATCGGTAGTCACGAACCAGTTGACGACAATGACTTACGGACCACGAACGGTCCGACGACGACGGTGATTCAGCGGAGTCAGTACAGACTGAGACGCGCTGTGTATCTGTCGTCGGGTGGTCCGAGGGGGTAGGGACCCTAAGAGGTCGGTTCTTGTGACCTCGCCCAACGGTAAAGGAAGAGGTTACGTACTTTCACTTTTCACTTTCACTTCAACGAGTCAGTACAGACTGAGAACCGCTAGGGTACTTGACGTCGGATGACCCGAGGAGGCGGGTACCCTAAAAGGTCCGTTCTCCTGACCTGACCAAACGGTAACGGAAGAGGCTTGAACGGTCCGTCTTCAGGGCTAAAAGGAGAATTTAACGATTTTGTTTTTTTTTCTTCAACATCTTGAACACGGGTCGTGAGAGACGACGACGACGACGACGACGACGACGATTCAGTGAAGTCAGCACAGGTTGAGACACGCTGGGGTATCTACCGTCGGGTCGTCCGAGGGGACAGGGACCCTAAGAGGTCCGTTCTTGTGACCTCACCCAACGGTAAAGGAAGAGGTTACGTACTTTCCCTTTTCACTTTCACTTCAGCGAGTCAGCACAGACTGACAATCACTGGGGTACCTGACGTCGGGTGGTCCGAGGAAGTAGGTACCCTAAAAGGTCTGTTCTCATTGGAGAGATTCTTCGACATAATCAAAGAATCCTGACGTTATAGTTTCATGGTGTTTGACCCATCGAATTTTAGTGTCATTTCATAACAGAGTGACAAGACTTCGACCCTCAGACTTAGGTTTCACAATTTTTCTGGAACGAGGACTTTTCCTCGTAGGACTTTGGACGTTTGCCTACGAAGGAACGAAGAGAGGTTGAAGATCAAAACCCGCGAGAAACCGTAAAGATCCGAACGTCGGGGTATTGAGCTTAGAGAAGGAAACAGCAATACACCGTAAGAGGGAGACCGAAAGACAGAAGTGAGTCGATAGGAGAAAATATTACGTTGATAGGATAAAGGTTTATTCCAGTGTAAGATCTCATGGTTCCCAATCCTGAAGGTGTACCGAAAACCTCTTGTACTAAGTTAGACATTGGTCCCGAGTTGGTCTTTTGGAGAAGTAGGGATGGTAAAATTTACTACGTTTTTTTTTTTTTTTTTTGCGTTACCTATTCTATGGTTAAATTTTTCGTAGTCGGGGGTCACTAGTACTCGGAGACGAATTTTTGAGATCCCTGGTACATCAATATCATGAACTTTAATTAAGGGGGACTATAGCACGGGTTTAGCCGGGTGGACATTGTTAAGTCGTTACACTCGAACGTCCACCGTCGGAGACCCTATAAACTTCACAGGTTCAGGTGCACCAAAGAAAGTGGTCGAGTCACAGGGGTGTAGGGAAGTAGAAAGTAGGACTGTGGAAATACCGACGAGACAGGGTACATCCGAGGTCAACCAGAAGGAAGAATTTGACATTATAATCAGTGGTCCGTTTTGTGGGACTTTGTATGACTTTACTAAGTGCAGGGAACAACTCTTTGACCTCCGCAAACGACAGAACAGTAACTGAACCTTTTTTCGGTAGACCAGAAGAAGACTCACGAGACGGTCAACTACAGGGGGAGTAGGACTTACGTGTGTCAAGAGGTTTGAAGTTCTTTTAGTTTCTCTGATTCCGTCTCATGTAGTACTCTTTGCGACCTGACCTTCTTTGTGTTCGACCTTAGTTCTAACGGCCCTCTTTATAGTTATTGGAGTCTATACGTCTACTGTGGTGGGAATACCGTCTTTCACTTCCACTTCCACTTCAGTGACTCAGCACAGGCTGAGAAACGTTGGGGCACCTGATATTGGATGATCCGAAGAGGTAGGTACCCTAAGAGGTCCGTTCTTGTGACCTCACCTAACGGTAAAGGAAGAGGTCCCCTAGAAGGGCTGGGTCCTTAGTTTGGGCCCAGAGGGCGTAACCTCCGTCTGCGAAATTGGAGGCTCGGTGGTTTTCGGAGAACTACTTTCACTTTCACCTCTCACATTTTCAACCGGATTTCGAGTTGTAAGTCTTTTGCTTCTAGTACCGTAGGTCAGGGTAGTGAAGTACCCTTTATCTACCCCTTTGTCACCTTTGTCACAGTTCTGAAAGTAAAAACCCCCGAGGTTTTAGTGACGTCTACCACTGACGTCAGTACTTTAATTTTCTGCGACTGAGGAACCTTCTTTTCAATACTAGTTGGATCTATCATATAAGTTTTCGTCTCTGTAATGAATCGACTGATTCCAGGTAGATCAGTTCCGATACCAAAAAGGACACCAGTACATACCTACACTCAACCTGACACTTCTTCCGACTCGTGACTTCTTAACTACGAAAACCTGACACCACAACCTCTTCTGAGAACTCTCAGGGAACCTGACGTTCCTCTAGGTTGGTCAGGTAAGGCTTCCTCTAGTTGGGACCCTAAAGAAACCTTCCTTACTNAGGTCCGTTCTTATGACCTCACCTAACGGTAAAGGAAGAGGTCCCCTAGAAGGACTGGGTCCTTAGTTTGGGCCCAGAGGGCGTAACCTCCGTCTGCAAAATTGGAGGCTCGGTTGTTTTCGGAGAATTACTTTCACTTTCACCTCTCACTTTTTCAACCGGATTTCGAGTTGTAAGTCTTTTGCTTCTAGTACCGTAGGTCAGGGTAGTGAAGTACCCTTTATCTACCCCTTTGTCACCTTTGTCACAGTTCTGAAAGTAAAAACCCCCGAGGTTTTAGTGACGTCTACCACTGACGTCAGTACTTTAATTTTCTGCGAATGAGGAACCTTCTTTTCAATACTAGTTGGATCTATCATATAAGTTTTCGTCTCTGTAATGAATCGACTGATTCCAGGTAGATCAGTTCCGATACCAAAAAGGACACCAGTACATACCTACACTCTCAACCTGACACTTCTTCCGACTCGTGACTTCTTAACTACGAAAACCTGACACCACAACCTCTTCTGAGAACTCTCAGGGAACCTGACGTTCCTCTAGGTTGGTCAGGTAAGGCTTCCTCTAGTTGGGACCCTAAAGAAACCTTCCTTACTGCGATTTCGACTTTGAGTCATGAAACCGGTGGAGTACGCTTCTCAACTGAGTAACCTTTTCTGAGACTACGACCCTCCCTAACTCCCGTCCTCCTCTTCCCCTGCTGTCTCCTACTCTACCGACCTACCGTAGTGACTGAGCTACCTGCACTCAGGCTTACTTGAGGTCCTCTACCACTACTTGTCCCTCCGGACCTCACGACGCTAAGTACCCCAGCTTTTCTCAGTCTGTGTTGACTCGCTGACTTGACTTGGCTTGACTCTGTAATTTAATTAATTGAGCAGTAATTTAACTGAGTCACTAGATCTTCAAGGGTCGTAGTAAATCGATTCCTCAAAGAGTTGGTATCTTGATAACTATAAACGGAGAGAACTATAAAAGGGAAACAACACCCCAACCCGTGACGTCCTATAGATTGTCTTAGGAACTAGAGGTGGGTAATCTACTGTCACCGTGATAGAAGTCAACACTGGTTTTTTTTTTTTTTAGAGGTCAGTAACGGTTCACAGTGGGTCCCAGTTTTAGTAGGGGTCAACTCTTGGTGATATAATAGACCAGGGTAGTGAAGTACCTTTATCTACCCCTTTGTCACCTTTGTCACAGTCTGAAATAAAAGGTCACCAGTACATACCTACACTCTCAACCTGACACTTCTCGTGGTTTCTTAACTACGAAAACTTGACACCACAACCTCTTCTGAGAACTCTTATTCGACTTTGAGGTTATGAAACCGGTGGAGTACGTTTCTCAACTGAGTAACCCTTTCTGGGACCCTCCCTAACCCCTATCCTCCTCTTCCCCTGCTGTCTTCTACTCTACCGACCTACCGTAGTGACTGAGCTACCTGTACTCAAACTCACTTGAGGCCCTCAACCACTACCTGTCCCTCCGGACCGCACGACGCTAAGTACCCCAGCGTTTATCAGCCTGTACTGACTCGCTGACTTGACTTTACTTGACTATGTCAGAAATCCCCCGAAGGGTCCACCGAGTCACTATTTCTTGGACGGACGGTCACGTCCTCTACGTCTTCTACACCCAAATTAGGGACCCAGTCCTTTTCGGGGATCTCATCCTTTATAGTCGACCGAGGTCATAAGAATGAACCTTTTAAAGTACCTGTCTTCTCGGACCTCCCGGTGTCGGATGTCCCAGGGTTTCCCAGCCTGACACGTCCGTACGTATGATAGAAATTGTAAAGTGTCTTCGGATCTTTAAAAACCGTTCTTTTGACAATTGTGGTTCCTCTTTAGGTCTTTTATATGGACTTTGAAAACACCTACGTTCTCAGGTACGGAGGTAGAAGGACCCATATGTTTGACACGTAAGATACACGAGTCAGTGAGTCAGCACAAGTTCAGACACCGGGTACCCGACGTCGGGTGGTCCGAGGAGACAGGTGCCCTAAAAGGTCCGTTCTTGTGACTTCGGCCAACGGTAAATGATGAGGTCTTCTAGAAGGGTTGCGTCTCCAGCTTTGACGTAGAGAGTGCAGAGGACGTAATCATCCGTCTAAGAAATGGTGATCGTAGTAGACCCTTCGGGTACGTAAGACATAAAGACGTATTAAAGGTCTTCGATTCACTCAGGAGTGGAGTGTAGAAAGTAGACGCATAGTGAATGGAGAGGTGTGTAGGGTGAGGTTGTTGTTCACGTTTCTTACTCCTCCCTCGACTTCCGTCGACCACCGGTTCAAAGAGAGGAAAGTAATACAGTTTTAGATTCTTATTAGTGGGGAGTTTAGATGGGAGTCTGTAGGGTAAGGAGTGGTAATTTATCCAAATCCATTTTCTCTACACGATATGTGTACTGTATTTTATTTTTGTCGTGACCATTATTTAGCTACCTTTAAAAGTAAAAATAACTATTTCGTACTAAAGGATAACTTATGTATTAGTTCATATTAATTGTTGTATTGTTATGAGATTGTAAATTTTAAATTCGAAAGTCTTAGTGGGACCAAGTTATATATTTCGAAATCAAAGAGACTTTTACAAAATAAAGTTATCATAGGAAGAATATACGTTTGTTCCAGAATTTTATCTAAATACTTATTTTAAAATACTTCGGATGACACATATCTTTTTTAACTGAGATGGTGTAGTTGACGTGGAGTCATTTTTAGGTTTTGTATTTCCACACTTCCTGGTCTTATCTCGGTGTAAGATAATTTAGATAGGTTCTATTTAGAATTTCTAGACATTCATCTTGTACCTTTATAGGAGATGGTGACTAAGTTATGGGACTGTCTTCTCACCATTTAGTACCGGAGTACTGTACCTTAAAAAGAACTTATACATGGTTATAGTAGAAATAATGTCTGTGTGTGTATGGTTACACATTCACAGGACACTTCACTCTTTGAGTCTTTAGTGGGTCCTTTATAAATAAAAGGACACAATATAGAGGACTTTACTTTGTCGTTGTAAAATACCTTACTACGCACGCCGTGACAGAATACTACTCCGTGTACTTTTGGTGGTTGAGTTACCGATCTTTATCAAGACTTTGTTCGGATGTGTGTTGACTATATAAGAAGTAATTTTTACACATAAATAACGAATCAAAGGACTTCTTTCATCACTATTTTTATTGACGTGGAGTTTAATGAGGGTTATGTTGAATTCTATAAATTATAATTGTACTTATAGTTAACTCATCTACTGTCCTTTAAAAATTGAAGAATTTACACGATACGAAATGACCTTAAACTTTTGTTTGTTTTTTATCTTATAAGAAGATTACCTTCGGAGAATCCCATATATTCCCATATATATATATATAAATATATAAATCCCATATATTCCAAGACTTCGAAGAGGTTCTCAGTCAGGTGATTGACAGAGTGTAAATGTTTTACGTTTTTTTACTACGTGGGTGTTTATTCATTACCGTGGACCTGAGTACCCTCGATGAATTACTCGAGGTTCATTCATGACAGAAATACTATTTCTTGGAACAGTCCCTCCATAAATGTTGTATAAAAATATTTTTAGTCATAATTTGAAGTTATTTCGTTTAATCTTCACTCCAACAATGGTTTTTTTGAGGTCTAATGTACGACCTTCTGATTATTTTACCGAGGAAATTTCTTACTATTTCTTTTTAGTATCGAGGTTAAAAATTTTGACCTACCAGTCTTTACTATAGTCTTACTTACTATAGTTTTATTAACTTGACCTAGTTTTCTTAGTTTTATTTCTAATGATCGTAAGACAACGGTCTTATAAACATTGATTTAAATTGTATTTTTCTTTGATACCAATTTATATTGGAAAAAATTTTTTTAATAATGTGAGACCGAGTTTTTTACCTTCGTTCCTCTTAATACGATACATGTTAAGACTTTTAAGGGTGTACATCTTATACCGTAACGTATACATTCATTGTTTGACAATCCGTTATTCGTATATAGACCTAAAATTGTGTTACAAGGTGTTTAATGTTACATTGGTTTTATGGTTTCAATAACAATCTCGTAAAAATTTTTGTATTTCATATTATCCTGTTATGTTATTCTCCTTAAAAAAGTAACTGGGTTGTATAAAATTACCCAAAATTAATGAAAAAATCTTAGTATTGACTTCCGTCATTGTACAACTTTGGTTTATATTATCGCAACTAGACAGGAACTTAAATACGCCGATGATCAATAAGGGTTGTAAGGTACAGACCTTGGGGACCGGTCAGTTTTGACCTTCGTTGTATACGACCACAGAATCATTACTCCAAGGGTGAGTCGTCCTTTCTTCCTCTCTGAAGTCTAAATATGGTCATTTACTTTAACTCCCGTGACCTCTTCAAAGTGGTAGTCCTTTCGTTCTCCGTTTTTTGTACCAAAAATCGTGACAATGAGTATGATTCACGTCTTTTCTCAATTATTACAGTTAAGGACGATGATGACGAGAGGAAATTGGGTCTACGGACACCGAAAAAACCTGGGAAAAGTAGGGTCGGGTACCGACAGTGTCTGGGACGGAGGTTCTCCGTAGGGGTGACGGGCGTGTGGAGGTTGGTGCCTGTCGGGAGAGGGGTAAGGCAGGTGAGGACGAAAAGGAGGAGTTAGGGTAGGAGGAGGAGAGAAAGTTATGTAAAATTATGTAGACATTACATAAAAATTATGTAATTTTATAATCAATGTTCCACTCACAAATTGGACTTGAGGTTTTATTAAGTGTTTTTTTATAGTCTGGAGATCAAAAATTTACTCCTTTATGTCAAAATTTTTCGATGTAGCAGAAGGTTACCGAAAGGTAAGAACACAAGGGATTCTAAGATATGAACTTCAGACCATACTTGTCATATATTCGATGTCTTAGCTTTCGATAACTACCCGTCAGACTCAAAGAGACCCGTCGCCCCGACCCTTCGTCCTAGGAAACGGTTGTGGGAGGAGGTTCAAGTAAAATTCTATGAAAGTGGTTTCTTCAGGATTGTATATTTTCGGTTTTTAGGGTGTGTCCTTCCGGGTTTGGGTTCACAGAAAAAGTCTAGTCTGACAAAGTCTCCCCATTGTGTTTCATTTTTGCAAAGGGGTGAACTTTCATATATGTTCTTTTAATATGTAAACAATAAATGGACGAGAGAGAGGTATCTGGTGGGAGATTCTTAGAGAAAAGATTTAAGTCTAGAGTTCGAAATTTTTGGACTTATAATCATTAAGGATGGAAACACAGGTTTTATAGGTATTCGTTAGGGACTTATAGGTGAGGTGATATTAAAGAAATTTAAGTGATTTTATTTTTGTAAGAAAAGTTTTAAGTGAAATTTTATATAATAAACATATAAAATTAAAACCTAAATAAAAATTTGTCGACTTTTATGATATTGCGTCCAAGAAACGTCGGGTATTGTTAATGTAAAGATGTAGGGGAACTCTGTTTAGGACCCAAATCCTCATTTTAATTTGATGAAAAATCTAAATTATTTTCTAGAATTTTATAAAGTTACAAAAAGTTTACCTTTCTTCTTTCTTTCTTCCCTTCCTTTCCTTCTTACTTTTTTCTTTCTCCACTCTTTTCTCCTGTTTGTCCTTTCCCTCCTCTTTCCTTAGAAAGAAATTTTGAAGTGAGTGTATTTACTCATAATAGGAAGACTTATGGTCCATTGGTTGCTCGGTCTACGAGTTTTAAGTTCTTAGAAGACATTCCAAGTCTCGTACGTAATCTACAGTCACCTGTCGACCACCAGACTACGAGTGTGTGGACTTAGATCTTCCAAGGTGTCCTGGGACCGGTTGTTACATGTCGTGAAGTGTAGAGACTGGGGGTAGTTTGGGGTCGAAGAAAGGGTCTGGTGTCCCTCCAGTCAGACGACGTTGAGTATGTCTAAACCAACACAGGGGGACCACCGAGTCTACCATTTCTTAGGTGGACGTTACGTCCTCTGGACCCAAGTTCGGGAGCCAACCCTTTTAGGGGTCCTCTTCTCTTACCGATGGGTGAGGTCGTAAGAACCCCTCTTAAGGTACCTGTCTCCTCGGACCACCCGGTGTCAAGTACCCCAGCATTTGTCAGTCTGTGCTGACTCACTGATTGTGAAAGTGAAAGGTTGACTCGTAAGGGGTACTAAGTGTACACAGAGGACCAGATCCTAGAAGGACAGGTTCAGGGTATTCCGTGCACACCGTTACGAGAGACTGAGAGTCGGACTTGTTTCGGACGCACACCCCGACCTCCGACCCATGTGTCTCTTCTAGTGGGTCCCGAGGAGACTAGTGAAGGGTCACTGGAGTTGGAGACTCGGTACCCGTCCTGTCATTTCGGGTCAGAGAGACGAAGGGAGGTCTCCCCTTTGTCCGTTTTTCGTTCCCTACCCCATACACTGATATAGACTTCACTTTGTTGTAGTAATAGGAAATTTTTTCTTTTTAGTGGTGGAGGTAGGATTTCTTTTTGTGATATAGACTAGTTCTTTCTACATGAATCTGGTACCCGAAGGGTCCTCCGTGATCACCCTTTCTTGGACAGACGGTTAAGTCCTCTGTACCCAAGCTAGGGACCCACCCCTTCTAGGAGACCTCCTCCCGTACCGTTGGGTGAGGTCATAAGAACGGACCTCTTAGGGTACCTGTCTCCTCGGACCGCCCCAGTATCCTAGTTTTGCTCAGCGTGTCCTGACTTCGCTGAATCGTGTCGTCTCGTGTCGTGACCCTGGCGACCCCACCCACCCCCACCCGTCCCCAAACCCCACCTATGTCTTCCGTGTCTTGTTCGAGAAGGGAACCCGAACAAAGTGGCAATGATGATTTCGTCTCTGACTGTATATCGTCACGAATTCTTAGGTCCGAGTGAATGAAGAAGATCTTTTACTTTTCTTAGTAGATTTTATTACGTAAATAAGACCTCTTTTGTTGTGGAGGTTTTTTTAGGAATTTCTAAAATTCTTCCCCTTTATTTTCTTATGTCGACGTTATTAGGAATAAAAACAAGGTGTGTCTTCAGTCCCCCTTTTTTTGTAGATACGTCGATGTGTATGTTCCTGGACAACAATAATTATGTAGAGGGGGTGAAGATGGGCGGAGGGTTGAGTATTTTTCTTTTTGTAACTAAAAAGGTTTGTCTCCATTATAGACTAATACTTCTGTTCTGTCAGCGTACACCGAAAACTTTTACGTTCACAAAGTACCTCAGAAATCCTTAGTTTAGTGCCGGTTGCGACGTTCCTCTTGTCTTCGCGCTCCGTCTCGTCCTCCTCCGGCCGCCAGTCCGCGCCGTCCGCCCGGCTCCGGCGCGCCAGCGTCCCCGGCGTCCGCTCGCGTAGGGGCGTCTCCAGTGTCCTCCAGTCGACGCGAGACCTCAACATCGAAGAGTGCCGAGCGGCGGGACAAGTTTCTCCGTCTGCAGCGAAATCTACGGAGGACTCAAATCTTTGTCCATGAGACGGTTTTGAATTCACGGAAACCTATGTGAAAAGACTCAAAAGGCAAGAAGTGTATTAAAATCAAAAGAAATGTTCTTTTTGTCGTTTTGACGAGTGTTCCTCGGGTTTGACGTTTCGTTCAGGTCCTCTCTTTGTCACGAAAGTTCAGGGCAAAGACATGGTGGCCGTCGACCGGCCGTAATTTTCTCTTTTTTTGTCTGGGATCGACGTGTCGAGTCCAGTTCGCGTTGGACTTTGGGAAGGACCTTTTCCTTTCCGACATGGAACTCCTACAAAATTAGAGGAACTCTGAAGTAAAAACCTACTGTAAAAGATACGGAAGTTCATTTCAATATTAGTAATCTTGATGACTTCTCTTTATATAAATGAACCTGAAATAAAATTTTACGTTTTTATACTTTTCTTGAGACACAGTACGGAGTAAAGTCACAGAATTTTACAATTCGTGTATCAGAGATTTTGATGACTTGAACTCATTTAAAATATCATGTTGGATTATAAAAATTTTTAATCTATTTCGTGGTTATCGTAATATTATTTGAATGATATTTCGTATTTACTAAAAATAAAAATGTCAAAAATTCTTTGAAAGATAAAGGTTTAAGGAAGTACCAAAATGTAACAAAATTCAAAAGATTTATACGAAAGACTGAGATCCCAAAAAGTCTTACCCAAAATAATAGGACTAGAATGGGTACAAAAGTAAAATTTACGGGGGGTTATGTATTCAGTAAAAGGTGTCTTTTTTGAAATGTCTCTGACTTAGAAAAAACGAAGAATATACAAATTTTACAAGAGGTATGTGGACTCTTTATAGTTAACCTCTTAGAAAGTTGATCCAATAATTTATTTTTTAAACCTATTTAAGCAATAAAACAGTGACTCAGAGATCGACTCAGAAAGTAGGAAAGTGGTTTTTTTTTTTTTTTTTTTTCGACGTACAAACAGGGGTTTTACAGGGTGTTCTTGACCCACTTACGAGATGGGGTTGAGGTTATCCTTCGTTTTCTACTCTCCTTGACCGAACAACTGAATCCTCCTCTCGTTCCACCACGATGGAGAACTTATGGGACACTTCTGAGGGTTGGTATGCCTGTCCAAGGACTTTGACCTCGGCTAATAGGTCTCACTTCATTCGGTCTTTCTTTTTGTGGTTATGTCATATGTAATGTATATATACCTTAAATCTTTCTACCATTACTATTGGGACATACGCTCTGTCGTTCTCTGCGTCTACATATCTTACCTGAAAACCTGAGACTCCCTCTCCCACCCTACTAAACCCTCTTACCGTGACTTTGTACATATGGTAGTACATTCTTTGCTTAGCGGTCAGATACAAGCTATGTCCTATGTCCTACGAACCCCGACCACGTACCCCTACTAGGTCTCTCCACTATATCCCACCCTCCACCCTCCCCCCAAGTCCTAACCCTTGAGTACATGTGGACACCGCCTAAGTACAGTTACATACCGTTTTGGTTATGTCATAACATTTCATTTTATTTCATTTTTATTTTTTAAAATTTTTTATTTATGTTACATTAATAGATGTTGACGGACCCTGTACTTTTACAAGTGCTAAGAGTACGTAAGACTACTAAGACTCGGCGATCCTCACGAATAAGTCCTGCTTACACTAATGTTCGTCTTTGTAGTCGGACGTCCAGAGTGTGACTGTTTTTCAGTGAGGGACTGACTAGCCTCTAAACAGGACTAGTCGAATCGACTAGAGGTTTGATCTAGAGAGGAAAGTGTAAGATTTAAAGATTATGAAATATTTCATTTTCAATGGTCATTTTAGTTTCTTCGAGTTCAGTAAAAAGTCTGATATGAAAAGAACTTTACTATTTTTTTTTAGACAATATTATTTATGTAAAATGGTTTTGTTAGAGGGAGTCACTTCTTTGTCGATTTGGGGTGACTCCAAACGGTTGTGCCTACCACAAGTGTAAGAGAGGACTTCTTCAGAACAAAATTTTGGTCTTGGTCTACCTCACCCGCGAACCTTGTTCTTTTCTTGGAGCCTTTGACTTGTCTTGACCTGAGGGACACAGTCAAAACAACGACAACAACAAAAAAATGAAAATTGACATTCAACTTTTGGATTTTATAATACTCGTTTTTGTAGTAAAATTATATACGTTTCACGATAGAACACTAATATAAAACATTTAATAGGTAACAAAAGTAAATTTACCTTTCAAGTGGAGGACGATGTGGTGGAAGAAGTGATGGGGTTGATGTGGGAGGGGGTGTTTCGATTAAGTTATCTACCAGTGAGACTTACTTACTCACTTACGGACCGAATTGAGGACTTCATGACCTTTGAGGTCTTGTGTGAATGAACCAAGCATCATCAGGTGATACCTGTGACTTCGTAGAACACATAAACTGTGAGATTTCGAAGAGTGTCGTCCTTATAGTTGTGTTTTGACCCAAAGTAAATGGAACTTTTTATGTCTTCTGAAAATTTGTCCACCGTCTGACACAAGTACTATTTTCTGTAAAGAAAGGGAATAGTAAATAGTTTGTCAATATCTTTAATTGTAAATCCCTCGTGAAGATGTGTGGGTCATGATACCATTTGTGAAATGCATTTAGTGTAGTAAACAAAACATTTTGTTAGAAACGTACTAGTCATACCAAGAATGAAGGTAAAATGACTTTGTCTATGACTCTTAATCTCACCAATTCCTACGTCCTCGGGTTCCACGTACGGGGACCGGAATCAGGAAGTGGTTTTTGGCAGAAAGTCGGAACGTGGGGTCGGACCAACGACGATGACTGAGTGGGGTCAGGGGAAGAGACCTCTTAGTGCGAGTCGAGTATCCTCGGTGGGGTAGGTGATTCACTTCACTGGAGTCTCAGTCCCCCCGTGTCGGGGGGCGGTCATTCCATGTTTCCGGTCGGAGAGACGGAGGTCCTTTCTATGAATTGCGGTTAGATCGTTTTTTATGATCGATTCCTTAGACTTTAATTATGTAAGGAAGTTTGTAAAGTAATGTATGGTTAATCGTCCTTCACTTTTCAGTTAGTCAGTTTTACATTACCTGTGATTTTGATCGGTAATTGTTGTTATAATGTCTGTGTCCTGTTTGAGGTTCGGATTAATGTAATAATTTATATATTTATAATTTACGTAAAAAGTTTGGGATTAAATCCGGGTACTGACAGTTCGTCATAAATTATATACCTTTAATGACTTATCGTTTCTCTGAAACTTAAACAAAATTGTCGAAATATTGGTTTTACCAAAAACTTCAGAATTTTGTTCCTCTTATAAATCCTTGATCGAAAAATTTTCATCTCAGTGACGATTTCGTTATATTAAGACTAAGTGTGAAATGTTTTGACCTTATTCTTTGTATCCGTAAGGGGAGAGTATTGTACTTTAGGATTCTTGTGAATTTTGAGTTAAAGTTGAGGTGTATATTTAAAGTACATCTACAGTCTTCTTATTTGAATGTACGGTCGTCAAAGGTCTGTATTGTTCATCTCAGAACTTAAGGTGTGATTAGAAAGAGTGTTATAAAATACGTGGAATAAGGACTTAGTCATTAAAAGTATGTCGTTACCCTTCTCATGTACTTTTATTATATTAATATAATATATTACTAAAAGACATTTCTGGTTTGGAGACTCTTATAAGATACTAAGTTCGTCGATTGAAAAGTCACGTCCTTACAATTGGGAAACGCTACATAATTTGCGAAAAAGAGAGTACTTTCGTGGGACGTGACCCAGAAGTGACGACGGCACCCGAAAGAGATCGGCACCGCTCGTCCCCGAGGAGAGGTCAACACTGCACGTGAAGAACAACGTCACTGAAGAGAACAACGCCTCGTGGTTGAGACCCACGAGTCCGAAGAGAGGCCAACGTCGAACACCCGAGATCTTACACCCGAGTCCTTGACACCGTGTATAACGGGGCACCGTACACCCTAGGATCAAGGTCTGGTTCCTACCTTGGGTCCAGGGAACGTAACCGTCCTCCTAAGAATTGGTGACTTGGTGATCCCTTCAGGAAGTACTCGTAAAATTTTGTACATTAATTTCGAAAGTGGTAGTGGTCGTAAATTTATTTATTCAAGTCGTTAAGGAACTTCGTGTCCTCAAGAGATAAACTCTAGACCTGATATAAAACCTTTTGTATAGTGTTGTTAAAGACACAACTTGTAGACCATACTTTATTAAAGTAATAGTTCTGAAAGTAATCCGAGTAGTAATTGTCATTAAGAGAAATTAAAATATTATTACAGAGCATTACAACTGTTATCTACCAACGGTACACTTTCAGTGAGTCCCTGTGGTTTTCGGTTTTATCACTGTATTTCTTTTACATATTTCCACGAAGACTTGTGTCATTTCTCACCACGACAGTCACCAATGGTTCCACTTTGAATCCAAAGTAATGAATGTCTCAGATTCATCTCCAACTCAAAGGGTACCAGTACAAGATGAAAAAAGTGTCATAGTGAGTCCCCTTACCGTAGACTCCTGTGTCATTTTGGTGACTCGTCCAACTGAAGGTATTCCCGGTACGGCGAAGACCGACCCGGGTCTTTGGATTTAGTTCCTACTGTCCTCTCTGTTTTGGAAAATCCTTTTTGGATGTCGACAACCGTTTGATAGAAGTATATCTTTGATTTTGACGGTTCACAATACGGTTTATACATAACAAAGCAACTTTATTCAATGACATCTTTTGACATTTTTCCATTGGGAAAGAAATGTCCAGACTTTAAGGACATTCAAAGTTGGTGCACTCCTTCTCTTGTCACCCAGGTGGACAGTCGGTCGTACTTTACGGATGTTACGTCGACCGAATCCGGGACCCGACATTACTCCCGTTGGAAACGGGGAAGTCGTCCGTTGAGACAAAAGGTCACCAACTAAGGTTTGACGTAACGTAAAAAGTAAAAGAGGTTTCAACTGACGTGATTCGAGGGGTCGAGTTCCGATCCTTGACTTTCTCTTCGTAGTGAACTGGTCAATCGTCCTCTACCGTCGGTTCAGAAGTTGTTGGAAAAGAAGTAGGCCAAAATCTTTTTCTTCTAGGTCATCCCTTCCAGGAAGGGAAAGAAGAGGGTGTATGAACCACCTTTAAAACATAAAAGAAACCAGTGGAACCCTCTTACTGTTCGGACCCTTTCAAAATAATGTGACGAACAAAAGATTGGGACGAGATGTGTAACATTCGTAGTTTCGTAGACCCGTGGTTGTTGTAAAACAGAGGAAATTTTATTCATAAAAAGATTTTTTCTGATCCACTGTTCTCGAAAATGAAACCTAGACTTCCTCGGGTCACAGTAATACCTTTCGTCAAATAGAGGTTCCACCTTCAGAGTCGTAGTAAGTCAATTCAAGGACAACAGGAAATTTACCGTTTTCGTTCTTCCCGGTCATGTTTTAGAACGAAAAGTTTCGTCGTTTGACTACGGACGGTTTGTACTGACTAACTTTTCGGTATGTCATGTTCACGACTGACACCGACCGACCGTTGGGGTCCGTCAGTTTTGGTAGACGACCATTACACGAGTTCTTCTCTACGACGACTTTTGGTTATACCCGTAATTTTAACCTTCCCAAAATCTCTGCTCTTTTTGTCGGTTACACGGATCTAAGCTACTGACGTCACATAGTAGTCTTCACGGAATCGACTGGACCAGAAAGGTGGTCGGTCCCCGTCTTAAACAATTTGACGGTACGGTGTCTCTTTGGGACAGACTCCACTCATTCTCGAACCTGGAATGACTGCTCTTATTTCACGGACTTTGTGGTCAAAAAGAAAAATATTTCACAGTGACTTTCTTAAGTAAATCTTACGATAAACATAAAGTGTCGTCTAAAAAGAGTCTTTTGATCAACGTCGTAGATTTAGGAAAAATATTTCGGGGGTTGGGACTAATTTTGTGAATGGAAGAGGTCTAGGATGTGTGTGTGTGTGTTTTCTATATCTACAGGAGATGTATCGTTTCAAACAACGGGTAGACTGAGGACTACGACCTTATTCTAAACCTTAGGACGTAAAAATGGACTCGGGGAATGTCACTTCGGGTAATACCAGACTTAGAGTCAAAGTGAAGACACAGAAGTGGACTGGAGGGTTAAACGGGAAAAGTTTTGATCTTAAAATAACTGAACGAGATTCGTCGAGAAACGTCCTTTGGTGGGAGGAGTCCTTTCGAGAAAAGAACAGTAAAATCGTTTCGACATAACATTGATTGGGATTTGGTCCGTGGGGGTACAAGACGAGTGGAGACCGGGTTCGTGTGAAGAGTTTAGAAAACTAGTGTGTCATAGAACGGATTGGACAACCAAGAAAGGTATCTAGTTTCCTCATGTTTACTTCTTATTTATTAATTGTCAACCAGTCTGGAGAAGGGATCGAAGAAATCATTAGAGTACTTGCTTTACACACTTGTTCTGTCGTGGATCTCCTTCTAGCATTCTTCAGCTGTTTGGACATGCGTCCCGTTCCACCACTACCGAGACTGAGGGTAGAGTTACTGACTGACTCTGACAAAAGGGTCAAAGGGAGATTTTTGGTAATGATGACTCGTCTTAGGAGTCCCGACCAGAGTCCTGTACTCAGGTGGAAGAGGGGTCTGACGGTCCAAAAGAATAATTTCGCAGAAAGGAAAACTGGTCGTTGACAGAGAACCTATAACTAAAGATTTGTCGGTCGTCGGTCTAGTCATTGTAACAAAAGTCCTTAGTAAAAATAATTAAAAACAGAGGAGAAAGTTTACGCTTCGATATAGAAAAACCGATTGGAATTATAAGGTTTAGGACTGTGATGTATCACCTTTGAGTCGATTATAAATGACTCCCTTACTTACTGATTTCCTCACTTACTCTTTTCGTCCCTATTATTACCGTGGTTGAAATATCTTATTGAGATTCCTAATTTACTCAATGTACCCGTTCAGTACCACGTTACGGATCGTACATGCAAACACTATTTACGTCTATGACCCGACACCAATCAGTGAGTCGACATAGACTGAGAAACGCTGTGGTACCTGTGATCGGGCGGTCCGAGGAGATAGGTACCCCTAAGAGGTCCGTTCTTATGACCTCACCCAACGGTACGGGAGGAGGCCCCCTAGAAGGGTTTGGTCCCTAGCTTAGGTCCAGAGGGCGTAACGTCCGCCTAAGAAATGACAGACTCGATGACCCCTTCGGGTTTACACCCACCCACAACAAATTTATTATTATTATTATTCAACTACAACAATAAGACCTTGTCTCGGGTCAAAGTTAGAATCACTTCATATTACCCTCAGGATAAAAGAGTCGATTTTTCCTTCGGTGACGTCTCTAAGACTATAGGGGCACGACGACCAAGTTTTACGGGTTTATCCACTCCTTCCCCCGTTTGTGTACACCATTGAATCTGATTTTAGTCCTTGTTCCTCTGGGTTCTGTCATCCTTACCATCGTCATTACTTCTTTTGACCCAAGTCCGTTACCGATTCGTCTGACTGGTGGACCTCCTTGTGGATCTCTACTGGAATCCTCCTGGACGTCCAAGTCATAGTGTAGTCACTGTAGGTCGGGTGGTTCTCAGGTTCCAGTTAGTCTACGATATCATCCATTCACAAGCGGGAAGTCAGTACAGACTGAGAAGCGTTGGGGTACCTGTTGAGGCGGTCCGAGGAGACAGGTACATTAAGAGGTCCGTTCCCATGACTTCAGTCATTGGTAAGGGAAGAGGTCCCCTAGAAGGACTGGGTCACTACTTTGGACCCAGAGGACGTAACGTCCGTCTAAGAAATGACAGGCTCGGTGGTCCTTTCGGGTTAGTCTGTGGTACCCTATAAATTTTTCCTGTCCGTCGTCGAGCAGTTCTAGTCACGTATTGTCTCATTGTGGGTCGAATTGGTGTCATCTAACTGTTTCTTCTTTGATATTTCAGAGAACTAAGTTCTTGAAAGACTTCCTCAACGAGAGTTTGACGACATACGTAGTCTTATTCGTTCTTCCGACTTCCACCGAAGTGTCTGGGACTTAGACACTTCAGTCATCAGAACTTCACCTATGAAAAACGAATTGTTTTAGGAGTCTACGAGACCGTCTCTTCCTTTACCGTTGGGTGAGGTCATAAGAACGGACCTCTTAGGGTCCCTGCCCCCTCGGACCACCCGGCGACAGACACCCCAGCGTGTCTCAGTCTGTGTTGACTTCCCTGAATCATCGTCGTCGTCGTCTAAGAGACCTGTGTCTGGTTTAAATTATCAGTGAAATAATTTACGAGGGTCTTCGACATTCACGGATTTATAGGTTACGTTTCTAGAAGATTTAACCTTAATAAAGTGACACAGATTTTTTTGATTCGAGAAACAACTTGAACGTGTGAAAATACTTCAAGACTGAATTCGTGTATTTTGTTTTTCAATTTACACTTGGACCTTATTCACGAATTACCTTTTTACTGGTTGTTTTTCTTTATTAGATAAAACCTTATAATTAGTACTAAGTAATTTCAAAAACTTACCTTTATCACCGTCTGAAATAAAAGAATCCGAGGTTTTAGTGACGTCTACCACTGACATCGGTGTTTTAATTTTCTGCGAACGAGGAACCTTCTTTTCGATACTGTTTAGATTCATCGTATAATTCGTCGTTATAGTGAAACGCTTGTTTCTAGGTATATCAGTTTCGATACCAAAAGGGTCATCAGTACATGTCTACACTATCAACCTGGTATTTCTTCCGACTCACGGCTTCTGGACTACGAAAACTTGATACCACGACCTCTTCTGAGAACTCTCAGGGAACCTGTCGTTCCGCTAGTTTGGTCAGTTAGGATTTCCTTCAGTTGGATTTATAAGTAACCTTCTTGACTACGACTTCGACTTCGACTTCGAGGTTATGAAACCGATGGACTACGTTTCTAGGTTGAGTGACCTTTTCTGGGACTACGATCCTTCTTGACTTCCGTCCTTCTCTTCCCCTACTGTCTCCTACTCTACCAACCTGTTATAGTGGTTAAGTCACCTGTACTCAAACTCGTTTGAGGTCCTCGACCACTACCTGTCCCTTCGGATCACACGACGTCAGGTACCCCAGCGTTTCTTAGTCTGTACTAACTCGCTGATTTGCTGTTAATTTCAAAAATATTTAATTTGGACTCAAAATAATTTGAAAAGATAATTTCGAATAATATTTATGTTATTTTTTAACGTTTATAACTATTAAAACCGTACACCTCTTTCCGACTTTATGTTAATCGTAAGATCAAACATTAGTCTTCACATGACACATTGACTTTAGAAACGATTTATATTGAGGAATATCACTATGTCAATCTATTGATATATCAATATATTAATTTATATATTTATCAGTATACGATGACGACGCAGTGAAGTCAGCACAGACTGAGAAATACTGGGGTACCTGACATCGGGTGGTCCGAGGAGACAGGTACCTTAAAAGGTTCGTTCTTATGACCTCACCCAACGGTAAAGGAAGAGGTATTTATCAGTATATATAAATTAATTTATAAGTTTAGGTAAAAAATTCCTCTTTCTTCCTTCTGAATCTGTGGTTGGAACACGTGTGTAAGTTTAGGTTCACTAACTGCAGTAGAAATAATAGAAAATGTCGTTGTAGATCCAGTTTACTAAGGACTAGAACCTATCTAGAAGCCGAATATCTTCTAGACCTTAAAAAGTGTAATATTTATTGTAATTCGACGTTATTCATTGTTTCTTCGTATTCATTTTTAATCGTTATTTGACCAAATTAATATATAAGATTTTTAATTCATTACTAAGAGACCCTATTTGAGTTGATTTAAACATTAAAAGTTAGATTTTTTTAGAATCAAAATGATCGATCGTTTCATAGTAATAAATGTTTATATTAATATTTGCAATTATTTGTTACTAAAAATTTTAGTTCTTTTTAACGATCCCTTATAAGTTTTAAAGTATCTAGTAACACCTGTTATAAGTGTCTATAACAAAAAAAGTTTATGATATTTTGTAAGGGTATTCCCTTGTTCGATTTGATAACGGTGATTAAAGATTCGAGACAACGGGTCGACCTCAGTAAAAAGTGTTTGACCTTGATAACCATTCTATTTAGTTTTATAGAAATAGGTTTTCGGGACCACCTTCTCTTTGGATAAGTTGACGATCCCGAAGAAAAACTCGTATGTTACAAAAAGTTTCTACTATTTTATTTACCACCTAAAGTTCAGTTCACCCAGAAATATAGATTCTTTAGACCGTCAAACAAAGGTTTTTTGTCGAAACGAAAAATAGTGAGTTTTCCCCAGTTGTAATGACGTTTGGACTCAGAAGGAACGGGAGGAAAAAGGTCTCGTGAAAGTTTTTGTAATTGATTTCCTTTACAGTTATGGATAAAGACCCATTGGCCGAAAAAACGTTAAAAGAAGAGGTAATGTTCTTCATGGATAACCAGGGATGGAAAACAAGAGAAGTACTGGTCATCCATGGCTTAAATGACGACACAGGAGTCTGGAGTATATTTTTCGTAAACTGAAATAGATATATCATTAAATAGATATAAAATAAATAGTTCTTACATAAGTTTGGTTAAACCACCAAATTCATGTATATTAAAAAGTTCGAATAGATTTTATAGAACACATAAACGAAAACCTAAATAATAAGTGTAGTTTTCTATCTAACTCTTACTCATAAAAGTGTACCAGAAACAACCATTTCTGGTTATGTTTAATAAGTGAGAAAGGAGAAAGATAGGAAAAGTAACTTATGACAAGGAAAATTAACACTAAAAAGGGGGACTAATTTTCTTTTGTAAATGACATAAAACTCATAATATGTTTTATTAGAAGTGTAATAAAAATTCAAAGGTTTAATATAGACTGGTACACGGGATTCGTAACACAGAACCGTTTTCGTAGACAAGAAAGTTGGTCCTATCAACACGACCAAAAACTTTTTCATAGAAATGAGATATTGTCAGAAAAATTTTTCGAAAGAGTCCCGAAGGGACCACCGATTTACCATTTCTTAGGTGGACGGTTACGTCCTCTGTGCCCAAGTTAGGGACCCAACCCTTCTAGGGGACCTCTTACTTTACCGTTAGGTGAGGTCACAGGGACCCTTTAGGGTGTACCTGTCTCGTCGGACCTCCTGATGTCAGGTACCCGCAGCATTTTCTCAGTCTGTGTTGAATCACTGATTTGTTGAAAGAGTCATTTCGACAGTCCCAAACAAACCAAACAAAAAAGATTGGTTCATGTATTATGTACTTTTAGTACCCCTAAATTTTGGTACAATAACCCTATGTTTTACCTAAAATTCAGGGGTACTAAAAGTACATAATAATTCATTTTATTAAAGGTAAGTCATAAAATATATGACGGAGATAAATTGACATAAGGTCAATGTGGTATTTTCCATCTAAAGAAACTTAAAAGAAGGATGTCATCTCGTGACTTGTATAATACGAATTTAACAAAATAAATGTTATTATATTTTTAAATGTAGTTTCCCTGTGTAAAGGATAGAAGTTCGGTTAATGAATATTATCGTACAACTGGAAGTAGGACAATGTACATATAATTCTTTACCATTCATTTTGCGATGTATAAATAGTTCAGTGTTATCTTTGAGATGGGTCGTAATCCAGACTCGATATAAAACTGTTTTTTTTTCCACTCTCAAGGGTTGTTAACTGTACTGAGTATGACCTCCTAAAATTGGGAGTGGAGTTTTTCATAAATTATGAGTTCTTTATAAGAAGACTGTGTAATTCAGTATATCAACGATCAGGTGAGTGATCCGTCATTATCGAGATTGTGAAAAAAAATTTCTATCACTAAATAAAATGACACTACCTTTATTTGCAAATTATTAAAACAGTAGATTCAATTTCTAAATAGTCACGGAGTTTGGTTTCTTAATAATATCGTTCAGTATAAATTGTTTTGTTTTTTATTTGTAATAATGTATGGACTGTTTATCGTATAGGTTTTGGTAAACGTCTTTATAATTGACGTCAACCGACATGATGTCGTTCGACTTATTTTCACTCTTTTTTCATTTATTCCGATTCATAGGTATAGGTCCAGGAGGGTTGGTCGTGTCTGGTGACAAAAGGGAGTAGTCCTCACACTCGACGGACGTGCGATTTCGAGATTGTTGAAATGTACCTTTTATGTGTCGATCACATGAAAGACTCGACGACATGTCGTGTGCCTCGGGTCGATCCAGACCCTATTGGATCTCCTCACTCTGACAACGTCCCTCTTCGAGTTCTCCCTCCCCTATATACATATGTACGTCGATTAAGTGAAACAACATGTCATCTTTGATTGTGTCGTAACATTTCGTTAATATGAGTTTATTGTTTCAGGAATTTTTCAAATTAAATTTTTTTCCTGAAGAAAATGTGTCCAGTGAAACTTTTAGTTAAAACTACTACTATGTATTATTAATGATACTGTTTTAATTATGGAATATATACAAAACTGTTAATTTTTATGAGAAGACGTTTATTAAAGTAACCATACATTTATATGTCTTAATGCCAGTCACAGAAATTTTTACAGTGATTAAAGACAAGTACCAAATTTAATGGAAGTCTGTATACTTTTAATCTATTTGTTCTTAGGTATTTTATTATGACTAATAATCGTTCAACATTTGTTTTACAATACTAGTGTGTGAAGAAAAAGAAAAAAAAAATTTAACTTCTCTTGACTAATAAGGTATTTTTTTCTTATCTAACGTCGAACGGATAAAGAAACAGATCTGTTTAGTGAATTTATGTGTACAAGACCAAAATTAATCGTAGTACCTTTAATTCGTAAGACATCGGACTTTACAATAGCAAGTTGTTTATTTTTTATGTATAAATTATTTTTTATGTCAAGTTTGTTAATGAGAGGTATTACGGCTTTGTCTGAGACACAAAAAAGGAGATGGGATGAATTAGTTTTTACGTGTACTTAGTTTAACGACGAAGTAGAACACACATTGTCTTCCGAAGTGTGTTAATAAAAAGTTCAGTTATTTTAGGCGGAAGGAAGGGGTGAGTGGAATGAAGGAGGGTGTTTACAATTTGTCATTTATTCATAAAAGAAATCTGGACCTAGTCCGTACCATCCTCTAATTTTCGTTTTTCAACTTTTATGTCAGGTCATGACTATGTTCTAATTATTTCCCATAAAACCCCATCTTAAAAAATTTTTTTTTCTTGAAATGTGTCGGGCTGTTCAGTTTTCAATGCCCATTTCGTCTATGCTCCCCACTTCCGTCTCCTTCACGTGTAATCACGACACCTTCGGGGAGACATCCCTGACTTCGTTCTTTCCATTCTTTGTCTTCAGTGGGGAAGGCGGAGTTCGGAGGGAATCGTAGGTTCAGGGACCGGAAAGACTCTTGTGTCGTTGCACGGTAGCGACTGGACCTGGTAGTGATAAGGGAGGAAAAGGAAACGATAGTGGGGAAGAGGGAGTCCAAGATCAGAACTTCAGTGACGAAAGGAGGTAATGGGAGTTGAAGGACGTTCCAATCAGTTCCCTTATTTCAATCCCAGATCATGTCAGGCATTAGGGTAAAAATTCCTTTTTTAAGATGATGACCAAGATAGTCGAGGGTTCCCCTTACACCGTGTTGGTTTTCCTTGAACCAGAAACTTTGTTGCCCAAGTTTAGGATCGAGATGACAGTGGTCGTTGTACTAACACCCGTTCAATGAATCTGAGGGAATCGGAGCCAAAATATTATACATATCACCCTATTTTCATGAACGAAGAATCAGAACCAAACTTTTCATTTATGTTAAATTGTGTGTATTTCTTTAAACCGTGTCCCAGACGTTTGTCATCCTCGAGTTTCCCATAAGTAAGTAGAGGGTTATGCTGTCTTGGATACAAAAGCGGAAAAGATTTAGAAACGTTTCAAGAGTATGGGAAGAGGGAAGGGGGCGAGTCGTTTAAGTCGGTATCCTCCCATGAGGAAGGACAGTCCTGTCCCGAGACCCTTGTTCAAAAACAACTTCAGTTGTCTTTCCTTTAGTAGTCGTCTTCCCTAGCAGATGTGTCTGTAAGTCTATTGGTGGGGGAACAGGTGTGGAGACGGTAGACCTCCTCTTTCGCCAAGACACACAGTTAGTGTTTGAAGTGTCCTGAGTCACTTGACCCGGGGAGGTGTCAGTGAACCTATAAACAGAGAAGATGTAAGTAATTTCGACGTTTAAGTCTATCCCGGAAGTTCCGGTGTTACCACAGGACAACACCCCTTTTTTTCTAAACGCGTGTATTCGTATATAATTCCGAAGGTTTCTCACGTAAAGTCATTACAAATCCTATGGTGATCTGTGAGTAGACGGAAAGAACCCACTCCTCGAGCGGATCCAGGTGGAAACTTAAACCAACTGGACCTATGTCGTTTCTGAGTCTTTTGTAGACGACTGATCTCGACTTTAGGATGACGTGGTCTATGGTGTCCATCTTTTACCGATGATTCTGTCCCTTGATCAAATAGGATATACTCATAGTCTATGCTACAGACATAGTTTCTACCTTTTTTTTATTTTAATTATTGAATTCGGAAATTTCAATGATTTGAAAATTTGACGTACATTAAAATACTTCAGTACTTTTTTTCCTTGGTGTATAACATTTGTATATAATATATATATATTTCGGTCAGTTAGGATTTCCTTTAGTTGGGACTTGTGAGTGACCTTTCTGATTACGACTGTGACTTCGAGGTCATGAGACCGGTTGACTACACTTCTCAGTCAAGTGACCTTTTCTGGGACTACTACCCTTTCTAACTTCCGTTTTCCTTTTCTCCCGCCGTCTCCCACTCTACCAACCTACCGTAGTGGATAAGTTACCTGTACTTGAACCCGTTTGAAGTCCTCTATCACTCCCTGTCCGTCCGGATCGTACGACGTCAGGTACCCCAGTGTTTTCTCAGTCTGTAGTGACTCGTTGACTTGTTGTTGTATATGTAAATTAAAACATATATTAATCAAACCCCGAAGGGACCATCGAGTCGTTCACTTCTTAGGCGGATGTTACGTCCTCTGGGATCAAGTTAAGGACCCAGTCCTTCAAGGGGATCTCTTCCCTATCCGATGGGTGAGGTCATAAAAACCTGAAAGGAACACCGAGTCTACCATTTCTTAGACGGACGTTACACCCTCTGGACCCAAACTAGGGACCCAACCCTTCTAGGGGACCTCCTCCCGTACTGTTGGGTGAGGTCGTAAGAACAGACCTCTTAGGGGTACCGATCTCCTCGAACCGTCCGATGTGAGGTACCCCAACGTTTCCCAGTCCGTTCTGATTCGTGTCGTCTCGTCTCAATCAAAATGTATATATATCAGTCAATATATTTATTTATCGATTTCTTTGACTTTCACTAGTAGTGAGTGGACCCATCTACGTTTTGGAGGGGTCGATAAAGAGACGGACGAGTCGGTAGAGTATTAGCCTTAAGGGAGTCCTTGGACTACGACGTTCTTTACACTCTCGTCCCGTATCCGACGTTGAAGTTATAGGTCCCTCGAGCCGACGGTCCTAAGTCTGTCAGACCTATGGCCACTGTGGGTCTTAACGTCCGGAGGACGTCCTCTTTCCACCATTGTCAGACCGGTCAATGTCTTTTTAATGTGAACTATAGTGACTTGTAAGGATGTGACCAGGTTCAAGAGGAACTGATTGTATTTTTACGTGTATAAAGATATGTACACATATAAAGACGGTTCGTTTATATACATATTAGTGTGTGTGTATGTTTGTTTGTACAGAGAAGAATTTGAATAATTTTAAATATTTGAAAGTAGGAAAAGGATAATGAATATAAACTCCTGTAAAACTACTTTTATAAAAGGGTTCTCTTCAAGGTATACAGACCGAGTTCTGATTTGTCGATATTTAAAAAACTTTTTTGGGATCATATAAGGTCTGGTAGGGGTTTATAAAAGTCTGTGTAACCTTTCTTTGAATAAGACCCTTAGACGGTAATTCGTCGAGATTGTAAGACCCTTTGTGAGGAAAAAGGTAATAGACTTTCAATCACAATATTCAAGTTTTAGGTTCTGGGGTTCTCTTTTTACTCTCTGGCACCGGTCGAGTTGTTAGAAGGATCTCTATCAGGATGATCGGGGGCCCTCTTTGTAGGATGAATCATGGGTGAGGGGGAAGAGAGTTTATAATGGCAAATCTACTACTAATGTAAACTCACCTTCCATTGTGTTGATGGTGAATCGGTTCGTCTCTTCGTCTTTACAGTTCCTGATGAAGTCGGTGATACGTTATTTAGAAGATCGGGGGTCGTGACGTTATCCATTATTCCTAAATTGGATTCTATAACGATTGTTGAACCCAAGTTAGGGACCCAACCCTTCTAGGGGACCTCCTCCTTTGCCGTTGGACGAGGTCATAAGAACGATCCCTTTAGGGTACCTGTCTTCTCGGACCCTCCCGATGTCAGGTGCCCCAGTGGTTCTCAGTCTGTGCCGACTCCTGTGTGCGTGACGATTATTATTGTGTTATAAAAAATGTCAGAGTCTTCGGAAATTTCGTGAAAGGTATTAATCGGACAAAACTTAAGTTTCTCTAAGTTTTAGTCAGCTGTAGTGGATTTTAATAAAAACGGGTGGGGTAGGGGAAGGTGGTGTGTGTGTGTGTATGTGTGTGTGTGTGTGTGTGGACCTAGGGACCGATATCTCCGGTAAACCCTTCATTATTGTTCACATGAAAAACAGGATAACATCGGGTGTTCGTCACGAGTAAGGTTTTGATTGGGATTGGGATTGGGATTTGGGATTGGGATTGGGATTAGGATTAACTCCGACCTACCACCTACAATTTTTTACAATACACAAACAATTTTTTACAATACTACAATTTTTTACAAATACAAATTTTTTAGTATGTGTGTGGAACGATTACCGTAAAGACTATAAACGTAAAAATAATCGTAAAATTAAGTGTAAAAACTTGTGAACGATGCACCATTCGGGACGTGTAATAGAGTAAATTAGGAGTGTGGTTAGGATTTTCTCCACAATAAGGGGAGACTGTCTATCCCTTTGACTTCGAGTCTTTCCATTGTCTTGGTCTTAAACTCGGGTCCAGAAAGGTTTTTGGTATTGGAATTACTAGTGAGTTCCGGTGTTTTGGTCTTTACCGTAGTCTGTTGAGCTTCCCATTGTCTGTGTTCCGTCTTGTACAGATTTCCTTCCTTTGTGGGTTCCGTGCTTTGAGATCTTTTGTGGAACCCCTCTCGTCGACGTCCCACTGGTGCAGTTGGGTGGCACTAAAATGGGCGTAGCGTAAAAGTAGGATAAGTCTACAATTCACGTTAGTGGGAGTATAGACCACATATTTTGAAAGAGTATAGTTCGTGTGTAAAGTGTTACGCGTCCCCAATGTGCGAAATGGAAGGACAAGACGAGAGGTTCAGTCGTATAGGTTTCGAAGGAACCGAAATCCCGAGGAGGGTCTACTGTCACGCATTCAATGTTCACGGTCCCACATTAACAGCCTTTAAGGGGATAGCTTAAGTCTGAGGTTTTTGACCTATCTGAGGACGTGTAGTTACAATCCGACCTTTCTTTTCTTGTGTGTAAAATGATAAGTGGTATTGGACAGTGGTGTATGTATAAATATATTTTTCATAAAAGTTTGTAAGTAAGTTTTTGTTAAAGTCACAGATAATTCGTAGACTGAAACAGGGTCTGTCACCTTTAGTGGGGACTAGTGACTGTTAATTTCTAGACGGTACATAAAACTTTTTTATGGTGAATAGTCCAAAATGTTCGTTTATCCGTGGTAAGACATCTCCCTTATTTTGTATTCTTCACCACGAAAACGGTCACAAAGAGGGTAACTGATAGTACTTGATTCTGTTCCTGTATTTTACATAGGACTCTTTCTATGAAGTGTATATACTAGATTCCACGACTTCGAGATTTGACTCTCCTTTCCAATACAAGATGTACGGATCATGATCCGATCCTTTTGACGTCCTCGAATTATAACTCTTACCGACGAGAACTAATAAACGCCAGCCGTTGTTCGTCATTTTCCGTAGTTAGTGACTCTGTCGAGACCTCGTTTTAATTCGAGTAAGCGTATTGAAAGACCCGTGTGGGTAGGAGTGGGTCTGTAGGTACGGGTGAATTGTACGAAAAAATCTCACACCCATATGAAAAATGACCCCGAAGGGTCCGCCGTGATCATCATTTCTTGGGCGGACGGTTATGTCCTCTGATTCTGTTCGTCTAAGTTAGGGACCCACCCCTCTAGGGGACCTCCACCCGTACCGTTGGGTGAGGTCATAAGAACAGACCTCTTAGGGTACCTGTCTCTTCGGATTGTCCAATATTGGGTGACCCAGTGTTTCTCGGTCTGTACTGAGTTCGATGAATCATGTGTCCGGACATGGAAAATGATTTAATCATCTGTAATATTAACGAAGTCCCATTAAATCTTTAATTTTTTTTTAGGAAATGTTAGATTCAAACGATCTTGTGTTAGGGTTTAAGACTTCTGAAAAGACAGGAGATTTTTTAATTAATAGTAATAGGTTACTATTTTATACACAAGTGAATAGAATGGTTACTGTTCTTGTGAATTACAATGTTTCGTAAAAATCTTAAGAGAATCGAATGAGTTTTCTCACTCAACTATAAAAGTAAGAGTCGACAACCTTACATAGGTGTTTGCGTTTCGTTTTCTCATGAGGTTAAGTTCTGAAGTTTACACTACCTTATAACGTTTTAAGAAATACAAAGGTCTATACATAAACTGGGTAGTTCTGGATGGAAAGAACACTAAAGGGTGGCTAATAAATAATTTCTAATTTATGGACTATGAAAAATATAGGGTCCTCTCTTCAGTGTTATATTCGGCATTCTCAATGTCCTGAAAATAACGGTGGAACTTCGAGTGACACCTAGTGAGAAGGACCGAGGGTTTTAAGTGGCAACCTAAAGACTACAGGAAACTCGGTTCATATACAAGACACATTGTGTAAGACTAGTTACAGATACATTCCTAGTCGAAGTTCCTTTGTAGAATTTTGTTTTCGACTGTTGGAACCACTTTTCCCCCCTTTTAACGTATTTTATGTGAAATATTTCAGGAGGTTTAATGTGGTTCGTTCTTTTGTGGTTGTTATTGTGAAAAGGGGGTAGTTTTCTAAGAGGTTTCCCGGTCAGTGACTTCTTCCTCGTCTACCTGTCTTTTGTTGGTTCTCTGTCTTTCATTTGTCGAGTCGGTCCGTCACCCTTATCAAAGGGCATTCACACCACCCCTTTAAGGTCCAGTTGAGTGTTTTGTCGTCTCAACCTTTTCTTGGACCTTTAGTAGAGTAGGGTGGAGTAATAAAATATCCGACTCTTAGACTTTGAGTCTCTCTCAATTTATTTAACAGGTTCCAATAAGTGGACACCTGACAAGACCCATAAATGGATCCTTCTAGAGTAACGTGCAAACCAAGTTAGGATTTCGTTACCTACTTCATACAAATTAGGTGTTAGTTTGACATCATGAAAATTCATCTCGTTTACCTATAAAGATAGGATGTCCTGTCCTTAGCCGTTTAATGTCAGACACCCGGTTATGACAGACCCGGTTTATGTCGGGTGGCAGAGGAATATACATGGAGAAGGGTGGGGATGGGAGGTGGATTTTGTCAAAAACAACAACAACAACAACAAAATTCCTCTTTCCTTCTATCCCTCTTGCCTTCTTCTTTTTTGTACGTTGACTCCAAGATACATCGACTGTCACGGATCGTATAAATGACAGACTAGGAAATTTCTTTTTCATACGGTTAGAGACGATGTCTTGTGATTTATAACTCCACTTTTCTTGTAGTTCGTTATTTTGTGACTTTGGAAAGATAATTACCTAGATATACGACTGAGTACGGTTTTCTTTCAGACTTCGTCTAGACTAAGTAGGATATTTTCTAAATCACACCATTTACAATGATTCTAAGTTATACTACGTCAAGAGAAATTGAAACCCAAACGTCTTCTTAAGTGAAGGTCCAGGGATACTTCAGTCCGTACCGGTGTCCTGGTCGAGACTAGTGCTATTTCACTATTCTTTAGAATGTGTATCCGACTTCGAAAATTAACGGTCACGACCTATAGGGTCGGAAGACAGGGGTCTGACGTCGTTCGGACCTCCGAGACCCACTCTATCCCTCTATCACCGACTTTGTTTCTACGTCTCGGGGGACCACTGGGTGTCACCTTTACGTCGTACACGTATTACACACGATTAGGTGATGACTCTAAATCTTCCAAAAATGGTGTCGTGTGAAATTGATTGAGATGACTATATTAATCGGACGGAAAAAGACTTACATTTGTTTCAATTTCTTTCAAGTTCTTCTCTCATTAGTAAGTTAAGTTTTAGTCGGTGTGTCTCGAAAGTAAGACCTCCTTTGACTTACAAGTAATAAACTGGGGGAGTCACAAAAAAGTGTTTTTTTATTGGAATTTCTTTGCTGTAACTGCCATAATGGTGTTTTAAGTACAACTTAACAGAGACTAATTTTTTTCTTTTTGGACCTGAGGGGTTCACCAGGTCACCAATTTTGAGACTCGTAGGTGACGTGCCTCATACCCAAGTTAGAGACCAGCCCCTTTATTCTAGGGTGTAAGACACGTCACTCCGGTTATTTATTGATTTTGTAAAAAATTTCGCTAGAAATTTTTGCAGAACTTTCTTGATACAGGGTCATGGGACATAAAGATTGGTTGAAAAGAACGGTCGACGTGGCAGTAGTACTTCACAAAGTAACGACGAAAAGGGTGGTTTTTTGTCTCTCTCTCTCTTAAATACCGAGTAGAAAAGATTTATTTTCGGAGACTAAATAATCACAAAATTTCGGTATAAACTTCCCCTCTTAGAGAAAATTTAAGTCAGAGGCCCTTTGCTCCGAGGTTCGTCTGTGTCTCTACGTAGACAGGTAAAGTGCCGGTAGTGCCGGATCATTCTCAGGTAAGGCCCCGTGCCTGAGCAAGGTGATCGTCTTTGTGAGTGGTTCACGAAGGTCTTCCCAGTAGTAAGGGCTTTCGTGACTTTCTCGGTAGAAGGGAGACTATCTCGTCAAGAGAGACCATTGGACGTCTGTTGTTTTGTCTAGTCGTTACATTAGTTCGACGTTACTTGCCTTCAAAGATTAGTACTGAAGTACAACTCCTCTGTACCCGTCTTTTACCCTTTCTCCTGTACTTTAGTTTATTGTGACTTATAAAAGGTATACTGTATGACACCCTCTAATTCTTGTAGTCCCGAAAGGTTCATCTTACGTGTTTAATTCTTGACTCTATCGGGGTTTGACTTTATTTCAGTCTTATGACAATGTGTCGGTTGTAAAGATCGGTAAACTTTCGTCCATTTAATCCCTGAGAGGACCGCGAGGTAGTCGATTCTGAGTCGTGAGGGTCACGTCTCCCGGGTCCAAGCAAAGGACCAGTCCCTTGATCTAGGGTGTACGGCGTTGATCCTGAACCATGTCAGTTTATTTATTTATTTTTCATTTCGTTCATTTAATTTTTCACCTCATAACTTCAGACCGTAATTAATGTTACCAAAGTTGCAAACATACGATTCAACGAAGACAGTACAGGTCGAGAAACGTTGGGGTACCTGACATCGGGTGGTCCGAGGAGACAGGTACCCTAAGAGATCCGTTCTTATGACCTCACCCAAAGGTAAGGGAAGAGGTCCCCTAGAAGGGTTGGGTCCCTAGTTTGAGTCCAGAGGGCGTAACGTCCGTCTAAGAAATGACAGCCTCTGTACTCCCTTCGGGTTAAATTATGCTTTATAATACTATTCATTCAATAGGTTGTGACTGACACACAGGCCTTGACCAGTTTCGGGAAATGTCCACATTGAGACTATGAGGGTGTTGAGATACCAATAGGGTAAAAAATCTCTACTCCTCTGTCCTTGAGTCTTATGCAGTACACGTTCCAGTGTGTAACCATCCGTGACTTCAATCCGTGATCGGTTCCAGTTAGACAAAGGTTTCGACGACGAAGGATGATTAAGTGACTCGAAAAAGTTACTAATTATATACTTTTCAGGAAAGGGTGGTGGGGAGGGGGGTCCCTGGCATTTAAGCAAGAGACGTTCAGACAAGGACGAAACATTTATTCAAGCAAACATAGTAAAGAAAAATTTAAGATGTATATTCCCTACAGTATACGATAAAGAGAAAGAGACAGACTGAATGAAGTGGGTCATATTGTTGGTTGTTCTGGATGACGTGTCGTATCCGTTGAGACGAGTCACAATGTACCGTCGGACCTACCCTCCCCTCAGGTCCCTCTTACCTATGTACATATCCATACCGACTCAGAGAAGGGACAACCGGACTTTGATAGTGTTGTAACAATTAGTCGATATGAGATCATCTTTTATTTTTTAAATATATATATAATTTTCAGGACACGTGTCATGGAAAATGTACGAGAGTTTTTTGTTATCTGTAACGAGAGATTGTACCCACATCTTTTCCTGAAGGATTGGTAGGTTTAAATTCCCTTTTTTTAACTGTTATCGTTGTTTTACCAAAATTTGAAAGGGTACCGTTTTGTGATCTCCGTTTCAACTTTCCGTCTACTGTTTGATTTCCCTCCTCTCCTTCCCTTCCCCTCTTTTCCCTTCCCTACGAGGCCCAGGGAGGTCGCGATCTCCTCTACGAAGACACCTTCTACCTGGTTGGACGCCCCTCCTGGTTCACGGAGCGGACTCAGTGTAGTCGCCGTCAAGGGTCCTACCCAAGGACACTTTGGAAGTCTCTCTACTCTAGTCGTACATCCCTTTAATGGGGAGTCGACCGACTGGAGGTTGGTAGCGGTAATTATAGTTGTTGACCGTGTCAAGAAAGAGGCCCTCGTCGGTCGGGGCTCCTCCCCCTACTGAGCGTCTATCAGAGGTCCATGTCTCATGTAAAGGACTCGACCAAATCCACTTTGACTCTGAGGTTTGGAGGTCGAGACGGGGGACCCGTTTTCTCCTCCCTTGGTCTTGGTTCTCCTAGAGGTCACTCCGTAGGAGGGGACAGACTTCGGTGGGTACATAGTACTCTCTTGGGTACCGATGAACAGGAGGTTCGGTAGGTTAAGGTATTCTCTTTGTCTGTCGAACGAACCGACATTCGAAATAACAATCATATCATTAAGTCACAAGGTCCCATCAGTGGATTTAACCTCTGAAAAGTAGAGGTCTACTCTTTCCGTTTTTGTACCAAAAGAGGTTTTCAAATACTCCTTTATTCTCATAACGGAAATTCAAGTATCAAAATACTTCTCGAGAACGTAATCTTTCATTATATATTAGTCTTAATTGTCTGCGAAGATTTTAAATTTTATAAATTTTGACAACAAATATTTCCCAACCTGTTCTATATATGTAACACCCAGTACTTAAAAGAAACCTTATCAGTACTTACATTTTATACATGTTAAATAGTATTATTTCTCCTTTCATGGTGAGTATCTTCGTGTATCTTTTCATTTCAAGATTTGTATTAAACAGAATCAAATAGTGTTCACAGTGTTGACGTATGTTTATTTTCTTCATTTTAGTCGACAAACGCCGACATAGTTATAGAAAGAGACCGGTTTTTTTTTTTTTTTGACTAATTTTATAAGAGATATGATTTTCTTTTCATAAGTAATAGTTGAAGGAATGAGAAAGACTATACTTTACCTGTCACTCTTTAAGTGGTTGTAAAAAAAATCATAGAAGTGATGACGGAGATCGGTAAGAACACTTCCGGTTTACGTCGTAGTCTCAAGACTTTGGATGACAAGGGACAGAAAGAAAGTTGTCTCTTTTATGTTACACAAAAGTTGATTCAAACCAGAATGAACTTTTTGACTCGACGTCCTTGATGTTAAATTTATAAACTTGTTCAAAAGTAAAATACTGAGAGAAAAAGAAAAACTGTCATTTTCTATGAAGTAAGTTACTACATTGACAACAAAGCTATTTTTTTTATTATTATTATGTCCCAATCCAGTGTCCTGAGGACCCGGTTCGTACTAAATTCCTTTTGGTACGCGACAAGTGTTTACATAAATTAGTATATTAGTACTGAACACAGTTTCGGTGAAATTAGGGAATTTTTTTAATTTTGTTGATACCATATAAAAAATTTTGAAACCGTTTGCACTATCGTTTTCCTTTTTGTCTCGGAGACTTTACTCCGTGACTAGAGTATTACTTTTAGTACTGTATCTCTTCAAAAACAGATGATGAAATATTGATTATACTAAATCAAGTAGTACACTTTTCTACGTAAAAACTCCTCGAGTGACCTCTTCTGAGATCTCTCAGGGAACCTGACGTTCCTCTAGATTGGTCAGGTAGGATTTCCCACAAGTAACCTTCAGGACCCACAAGTGACCTTCCTGACTACGACTTCGACTTTGAGGTTATGAAACCGGTGGAGTACGTTTCTTGACTGAGTAAACTTTTCTGGGACTACGACCCTTTCTTACTTCCGTCCTCCTCTTCCCGTGCTGTCTTCTACCAACCTACTGTAGTAGTTGAGTCACCTGTACTCAAACTCGTCTGAGGTCCCCTGTCACTTCCTGTCCCTCCGGACCGCGCGACGTGAGGTACCCCAGTGTTTCTCAACGTGTGCTGACTCGTTTACTTGTTGTTGTCGACCTGACTAAGGGTAGTCGGTAAAGCGGTCGAGTTTTCCATTGTCCAAGTTTAGAGGTCAGTGTAAAGGATCAAGTATTTTTGGACGGTCTCGGTCCATCTGTGACACCACAAATCTTTATTGGTACGTAGCACCTTTGTGGACTCTCTAGAAGATCTGAGTTCGAGGTGTAATCCTACTAGTTGGATTTCGGGTTGCTTCAATTGCGACTATGTTTATAGGAGTGGGTAAGAAGTGCATGACTCCCCGGGTTTACCATTTGGACACCTCTTCTCTAAGTTCGTCAGGGGCGACAGTCCCTCGAATGGAAGATCCCGTCCTCTGTCAGTCTATTACCTTTTTGTTCTTGTAAAATTTATTACAGTTCACACTACTTCTTATATGATTCACCGTATTAAATTCTTATAATTTACCGTATTAAATTCTTATATAATTTACCGTATTAAATTCAGTCTCGATGATTGTCCGGTCTCTTTTCGGTGAAACTCCTTTTGTGGTGAATCTACTGGTCTTTCTCGGTCGGAACCTTTCTACGCCTCCCTCTCGTGGGGTCCTCTTCCGTCCTGTCCACCCTTCTGGGACGCGTGGCGCCGGGACCCTCGCGTGGTCTGTCGCCCTGTCTCGGGACTCCCCCGTCAACGTCGTCTTCACTTTCTTCCCAGGCCGCAAGCGAGTCCCGGACGTTCGGAGCCGGTCCTTAGGCCTCCCCTTGAATGCTGTCAGAGTACTAGAACTGTAATAGGTTCCTAGGAAAAATAATATTTTATACGTCTTTGACTTAATTTCCTTCCACTCGTACAACCGTATCTCACAATAAGACCTTCGGTGACCTCATCCACCCCTCGTTGGTGCGCAGTCTTATTTCGGTAACCGGACCCTACCCCTCTCACCTCCCTGAGTGTGAACAAGAATCTCCGCCTTGTCCGTCGTAACTGAACGACTGGACTCCAGGATAGAGGATCAAATCTACGTTGATTCATATATTGTCGACCATCAAGGACCCGTAAATGAGATACACTTTTATGAAGTAAGTCAGAAGTTTTGTCGGGACTCTTCACCCACGAGTAAATGGGTATAGAATGTCCACCTCTTTGCTCCGACCCTTTGGTCGGGTCTCGTCCTCCGTGCCAAGTCTCGGGTCCCGACTGTCGGGGGTCGCTTCGGTCTTGGTACCGAGGTGGGGTGCGCCATCCCCCGAGCGGGTGGAGGGTCGAGGTCCCGAGAAGTAAGACGGGTGGGTCGGAGATGACGGGAGACCGCCGAGACGCGGGAGATCGTTAGTCGTTTACGTTGCGTGCCGACGAAACTTTGACGTCAAACCGTGTACGGAACGACCCTGTCCGGACCTCCTGGTCGTGAGGAAAATCTTGTTGTTGTTGTTGTTGTTTTTTTTGCCTATGACTCCTAAACCTCACAAGTAAAAAATCCCGTAGACACTTATGATTGGGTGTCGTTTCACCGATCCTGTTTTTGAGTTTAAGAATTCCCCATTTAATAATAAGGAATTACCCGAAGGGAACACCGAGTCGACCATTTCTTAGACGGACGTTACTCCCTCTGGACCCAAGTTAGGGACCCAACCCTTCTAAGGGACCTCTTCCCTTTCCGATGGGTGAGGTCATAAGACCGGACCTCTTAGGGTACCTGACATATCAGGTACCCCAGCGTTTCTCAGCCTATGCTGACTCACTGAAAGTGAGGTTTACCAAGTACGATCTTTTGTATAAGACAGAGAAATTTCATAACTATAAACTAACCGGTTGTAAGGCCTTTATATATTTTATAAGGTAGTCACCGTAAAAGATTTTATAAAGTGAAATAAAATAAACAACAAAAAGTCAGTGATTCAGCACAGGATGAGAAACACTGAGACCTGACGTCGTACGGTCCGAAGAGACAAGAGATATGAGAGAGTTTCTTACATTATATAGTTTCTTATAGAGTTTCTTACATTATATAGTTCAATATTTCGTGGTCAGATCACGGATGTATGAGAGATGAACTGGTCGGTTTAGAACAGACATTTTCTACGTCAATACTTTTTATCAAAAATGAGTAGAGGAATTGATATTGATAATACCGAAATATGGTTGTAGAGTGGACTAAAATCACACCGTATATGATACGGTTTCGGAAACTGACACACCTAGTGTTATTTGACACCTTTTAAGACTTTCTCTACCCTTATGGTCTGGTGGATTGGACGGAGAACTCTTTGGATATACGTCCAGTCCTTCGTTGTCAATCTTGACCTGTACCTTGTTGTCTGACCAAGGTTTATCCTTTTCCTCATGCAGTTCCGACATATAACAGTGGGACGAATAAATTGAATATACGTCTCATGTAGCACTCTTTACGACCCGACCTTCTTCGCGTTCGACCTTGGTTCTAACGGCCCTCTTTATAGTTATTGGAGTTTATACGTCTACTGTGGTGGAAATACCGTCTTGAACTCCTTCTTGATTTTTCGGAGAACTACTTTCACTTTCTCCTCTCACTTTTTCAACCGAATTTCGAGTTGTAAGTCTTTTGATTCTTGTACCGTAGGTCAGGGTAGTGAAGTACCGTTTGTCTACCCCTTTGTCACCTGTGTCACCGACTGAAATAAAAAGACCCGAGGTTTTAGTGACGTCTACCACTGACGTCGGTACTTTAATTTTCTACGAATGAGGAACCTTCCTTTCAATACTGGTTGGATCTGTCGTACAATTTTTCTTCTCTGTAATGAAACGGTTGTTTCCAGACAGATCAGTTCCGATACCAAAAAGGCCACCAGTGCATACCAACACTCTCATCCTGATATTTCTTTCGACTCGTGGTTTCTTAACTACGAAAACTTGGACGCCACAACCTCTGAGAACTCTCAGGGAACCTGACGTTCCTCTAGGTTGGTCAGGTAGGATTTCGTCTAGTCAGGACCTACAAGTGACCTTCCTGACTACAACTTCGACTTTGAAGTCATGAAACCGGTGGACTACACTTCTCGACCGAGTAACCTTTTCTGGGACTACGACCCTCCCTAACCCCCGTCCTCCTCTTCCCCTGCTGTCTCCTACTCTACCGACCTACCGTAGTGACTGAGCCACCTGTACGCAAACCTACCTGAGACCCTCAACCACTACCTGTCCCTCCGGACCGCACGACGCCTAGTACCCCAGCGTTTCTCAGTCTGTGCTGACTCGCTGACTTGACTTGTGATATGGTTCTTAGGGACCATGGTGATGAATTTGAATTAGTATTCAAATTCCGTTCGAACAATCACTAAACCGATTGAAAAGGTGTCAATTCTTAATCTTTTGAGTCATTTCTGTAATAAAATTACACTCGAAAAGGAGGTCCAAGGGAGTAATCCTTTCCTGTGCAAATAGGATTTGATTGACGACACAGTATTACTATTATTGAATGGGACAGTGGGACAAAGGTTATTCGAACGGAGAACCTTTTTTTCGTCGAGGACATAAATATATAAATTTTATACTGACTTAGTGAAAATTTTAGTCACCTAAAATAGTTCGTTTGTATCAAGTATCTGGTGCTTCCGGTAAGGTCCGTCTCCTGTACGTTTCTGCGTAATGTACCTCTAGTATTCGTGAACCTTTAGTGTCTCCTTTGCAGAATCATATATTCATGGTAAAAAGAACTTCGTAATTATTGCACAAAAGACGTATATACATCTTGTAAACTATAAAAATGGTAACCAAAATTTATTTAATTATCGATTTGACTTTTTTCGTACCGACTAAGTGTTTGTATACGTCTTTCCTCTTATTAAAAATTCCCCGTCGAGTCATGGAGGGACCACCGAGTCTGCCATTTCGTAGACAGATGTTACGCCCTCTGGGCCCAAGTTAGGGACCCAACCCTTCTAGGGGAGCTCTTCCTTTACCGTTAGGTGAGGTCATAATAACGGACCTTTTAGCGTACCTCTCTCCTCGGACCATCCGATGTCAGGTACCCCAGCGTTTCTCAGCCTGTGCTGACTCGCTGAAGTGAAAGTGAAAGAAAGTCATGTCTTTCGTGGTTAACGATGTAGAAACTCTTAAAAGATCTCCTGAATTCCTGGACCCGTACTCTACAGTATTTAAGGACGTTTCATAGTCAGCGAGGCAGCACAGGTCGAGAAACACTGGAGTCCCTAATACCGGGTGGTCCGAGAAGACAGGTACCTTAAAAGATCCATTCTTATGACCTTACCCAACAGTAAAGGAAGAGGTCCCCTAGAAAGACTGGGTCCCTAGCCTTGAAGAGGATGTAACGTCTAAGAAATGGTAGACTCGGTGGTCCCTTTGGATTTACGGACTTTGTGGACCGAGATTAAACTACCTTTGAGATGGTGATAGAGGAAGTGACGTCTTCAGTCCAGTGTAGGTCGGGACTAGGGTCAGGGGTCGGAGGGAATTCAGACAGGAGGGTGTGTCGGGGTTTGAACGTGAGTCGGGCACAAACGGGTGGATCGGGTTCCCCGCGAGTCCTTTGACTGACGTCGAGTCGAAGGACCTAGATTGTAGAGTGTCCAGTGAGACCAGATTGGACTGTGGGCTCTAAGATTGGAGACCGGAGAGAAAGGGATGTCCCCGGTACCCGGAGGGAAGGATAAAAAAGTCTTGAGGGTAACTCTGGAGAACGTACAACCAGTATGACTTCTCAGAATCGGGTTAAGGACCAGGAGGAGGTAGGAGAGGATAACGAAGGTTGTTGGATTCTTACAACGTTTCATTACGATAGAGAACCGTAAGACTGGTACCTGAACCCTCCGTCCGGTAGGTCACCTTGGTACCCCTTCAATAAATCGGAGGGTATGGAGTCAAAAGAGTAACCGTTTACCTTCGTTATTGTCAGAGGATAGAGGTTCCCGAAAACACTTTTAATTTAATTTTATAAACATTTTGTCCCATTCAATAATAGTAATAATGTGTCGTCAATCAAATCCTATTTGTACGGGGAAGTATTACTCCCTTGGACCTTCTTTTCGAGTGTAATTTTACTGCAGATATGACTCAAAAGAGTAAGAATTGACACCTTTTCAATCGGTTTAGTGATTGTTCGAACGCAGATAACCGTAAATTGGGTAAGTAACAAAATTTTTTCCATCCTACATTTCACAGGTAAGTTAAATATCTAATATAACTTGTTCGTCAAAGGATATTAAAACTGGTTAAAGGAGTAGTCAAACTACCTGTCGTCCATGGGGTTTGACACGTCTTACTATTTGAGTCGGTGTGTCTCTACAATGAAGAAGAACAAATCAGTGATTTAGTACAGGTCAACAAGACACTGGGGTACCTGACATCGAGTGGTCCGAGAAGACACGTACACTAAAGGATCCGTTCATATGACTTCACCCAATGGTAAAGGAAGAGGTCCCGTAGAAAGACTGGGTCCCTAATTTGGTCGTAGAGGACATGACCGTCCGCCTAAGAGATGGGGACTCGGTGGATCTAGAACGATCTCCAGGGGATTACCTTCGCGTTTCGACTTTGACACTGAGACCCACCGATCGAAAATCTCATAACCCCCTTTTAGTTCAAATGTAACAATTTTTACGGAGTGTTGAAAGGTAAAAGAGGATTCATGCCTGTAATTCTCATACCTAAGACCCCGGTCTGTCACTCAAGTCTGGGGTCCAGACGGTGAGTGCACGATTCACTGGATTGTTCAATCCCTTAAAAAGACACGGTCTAAAAATGTCTGAAAGTAGACATTTTTCTCCTCCTGTTATTGGTATGACTGACATTGGTCATTCATTTTATAATACATTCCACGAATCTTGTGACGGACGGTGTAAACATTCGTAGTTGGCTACAATTAATAATCATCATCATTGAACACCTGTGTCTCGTAGACACACAGACGTTTGTCGTAGTCGGAGGGGTCCCGCGGTCCCGTCTCAATAGTACAAAAGGTACACCGGTCCTCCCCCGGGGTATGAGTGAGAAGGGAGGATCGGGGGTCGATGAAGCTTACAATTTTCGGGGGAGGTGCACTACGGTGTGCACAAGTAATGTATGTCTGAAAGAGGTGACTTGTGCCTAAAGGGACCCTCCTTTCCGGACTGAAGGACGACGGAGTCGTACCCTTGACTGGGACCGGGGATTCTCTATGAGGTCTGTACACCTTACTGAGTTACTTATGAGTAAAGAAGTATAAAAACGACAACAAGTCAGTGATTCAGCACAGGTGGAGAAACGCTGGGGTACTTGACGTCGTGTGGTCGGAACGGACAGGAAGTGGTAGTCTAAAAATTCATTGTAATTTAAAGGCTAGGGAATACTTTTATATTCGGGGAGGTCCTAGTTTGAGGAAATTGTTTGTAGAATCGTCGTCAGTCACTCGGACCTCGACTCCTGTTCATCACTGTCGACAATTGTGAAGTTCGTGTAAGGTGTGGTAGAGTACAGTGTTAGTGTGTCGTTGCTGTTTTAGACAGGTAAAACTTTATGTCAGATCTCAGTCGAGACTGGTTTTTGTCTTCGTTTACGTAAAAATGTTTTTTTTTTCATATAAAGATTTTACGAATGGAACGGAGTATTTTCTTTCCCGAAAAAGAAAATTTAAGAGTCAGTTAACAAAGAAAAATCAGTCTATTAGGTTTTGTATTTATAAACCTCGTTTTAAATAGTACAAGACAAGTGGTGTCGGTATTCCGTAGGCTTAGTCCCTCAGATTCGGTAACTACCTTCTTGGTTCTTATAGAGGACTTTCGTGTTCTATAAATAGTTCCAGTCGTTTAGGGGTTATTGGTATGGAGGATGACCCTTTCTCTCGTCTTCCGCGGGTTGTGACTTCGTGATACTGACAGAGTGACGGTCCTTGTGTCGTCTTTGAAATGTAGTCCGAAAATCCTTCTAACCAGTTTATTTACTAATATGTTACCATGACTTGAACATCTAATACGTTGTTAATCCTCTGAGAATCGAGTTTCTATGTCGTGTATATTCGTTTGACATTAAAAAAAAAAAATTAAAGATTGGTTTTACAGTCCTAAACGTAATCCTTTAGTAGTAAGAATATGTCCCTTCATTTCAAAATGATAATCATAAGAAGTGTATTTATCTTGAAATAAAACTGAAGGAATGATTATGTGATCTGCTAGAACTCTTTACTGCAAGATTCCCGCCCCGAACATCATAAAAAGTTACACGAAATAAAAGTTGTTGTTTCATCTTGATTGACCATATATACAAAGCCACTCAGAGTCCTAGTTTTGCCCAATTTTCATGAAAAGTTTCAATTATTGTATTTCAATTTGTTTTGTGTGAGAATGGGTGTAAGGAGATGGATGTAAGGTCCTGGTACTGAGATCTTTTATTCATCTTTAAATCTTTACATTTCCGACTCAAGATTAAAACTGGAGTGACACCAACTTGACACATCTCTTCTTGTAAGCAGTCACACCAAATGAAATTTTTACAGTGGTAAGGTTCAGGTTTATGGATAATTTTTGAACGAGGATCTTTTTACTTAGGTTTATTCTCTCCTTCTGAAAGTGCACCCATCCGACGTCAGTACGATCTCATGGTACAGAATTTGAAATCTACAATTGAGTCTCTTCATTTGTGGTCACGTCCAAAACAAAGAATAATAATGGTGATGACGTGTAATACGAAAATTATAAGTTTCACTTGTATTTGAACCTGAAAATTATAAGTTTCTTCGTTCGGTTATAAGTGGTTCCTTTTGTGTTTATCCAAAAAATTATCTTTTATTTTTTGGTTTGTCCAAAAATTTTTATTTATGATATATTTTTATTTTGAACTTTTTTTGTAATGAAATTTAGTTTGAAATTTTAATTTGAAGTCTTATCAGTTGTTGGTGTCCGTCTAAGTAAGGTTGTATTCCTTTCTACCATGTGTGAGTTTGAAGTTCCGAGAACCCCCCTTCCCTATCAATCCCTCAAACCCCTACTTGTATACACTTTCACTTTAACGAGTCAGCACAGGCTGAGAAACGCTGGGGTACCTGACATCGGATGGTCCGAGGAGGGAGGTACCCTAAGAGGTCCGTTCTCACGACAATAAATATTATTGTGTGACGCGATAATATTTACCTATTGGCTGTCCCTGGATGACATATCGTGTACCTTGAGACGAGTTGCAATACACCGTCGGCCCTACCCTACCCTCAGACCCCCTCCTACCTACGTACATATACATACCGACTCATGGAAGTGACAAGTGGGCTTTGATGGTGTTGTGACAACTGACCGATACTTTCTTTCACTTTCGGCGAGTACTCTCTTAGTTGAGGATCCGTCCAACCATTCTTCCGGTCCCAGGGGCTCCTCCTCTTTCCCCAGACCCCGAGAGTTCCTCCTCTGTCCCCAGACTTTAAGAGTTCCTCCTTTCCTGTTTGCAAAAGAGGATGTAAGGAATCATTCCTAATATATTGTTATTATATAGGACGAACTCCTGTACAAAGAGGAAGGACTTTTAGAAGATTTAGAAGACAATAGAATTTTACATATAATACCCTCACTCAGATCATTCTACAAATGTTGGAACTCTGTAAGAAAACTAAATGACATTATTGGTTAAATTTGTCATAAATTGAGGGAACGATTGTGATCGTTCCCCCCGTAAGAGGCAAGGGGAAGGCTACAGATACAGCCTTCGAAAGGGGTAAGGAAAAGTGAAATTATTTTGAGACGATGTGTTTTCGAGAACTCACTAGTTCGGACCAGGGACCAGGGCTTCAATTTAGAAGAAGTCTCTGCTGTTTAGGTTGTGGCAAGTGGTATTCGATAGTGAGTCAGTACAGACTGAGAAAGGCTGTGGTACCTGACATGCCAGATACCTTAAGAGGTCCGGTCTTATGACCTCACCCATCGGAAATGGGGTTATGTTTTATTTTTCAAATTTTTCTTTTTTGAAGTTTCGAGAAGGGAGACATGCACACGTGTGTACAGTATGGTAGAGGGTCGTGGGGTGGTGACACCCTCCACGAATTCGTGTTACATAAGAGGAATTGTCTCTCAAATAAATAAAGAAAAATTCTTAATATAGATTCGAGGGGTTTGTCGGGAGAGATCTCCCTGACTAACAAACCTCATTATTATTTTTCGTGATGTGGACGTCCACTCTAAGTTTTCTTGGAGACTTTTTCACGGAATCCAGAACTTTGGAGTTTCTGGATTGTTTAATAAATCTACAGTAATTAACTTTGTAAAGGTTATGGACCCGATGGACTACGTTTCTCGGCTGAGTAACCTTTTCTGGGACTACGACCCTTTCTAATTTCCATCCTCCTCTTCCCCCGCTGTCTCCTACTCTACCAACCTATCGTAGTAGTTGAGTTCAAACTCGTTTGAGGTCCTCTATCACTTCCTGTTCCTTCAGACCGCACGACGTCAGGTACCCCAGTGTTTCAGCCTGTGCTGACTCTCTGACTTGTTGTTGTTTTAGATTTGTAAAGAAAGTCAATAAACATTTCGTGTTGATATGTTTATTCGGTAAAGACTCCTTCAAGATTACCAACTTTCAGGAAACCCCAATGGTTCCGTTGATCCTCTTCCTCTGATTCAGTCACCCATCGAAGGTTGCCATGTCCCATGAACACAAGACGTGTCTCTTGGCGAGCTCCGTCACCAGGAGTCGAAGACCAACAGTCTTCGTGATCGTCTTGGAAATGTTTTGTACGTACGGGATCGGCATCGGGTTCCCTCAGAGTGGCTCATCTGACCCTCACCTTGGGCCTGTAAACGTATAAAAGTTTAGAGGTGTCTTCAGACACTATAAGTGGTCACTGACTCTCGGTGTTTCCGTCTTGTTGAGGAGGGAGGTCGGTGTGTTATGACGCCGGACCGATGAGTTTGTCACCTGACGAGTGGTCTTTGTAGTCGTTGTGGACCCTTGGACAATCTTTGCGTCTTGCGGATGGCTCGGTCTTAGGCGGAAGTGTGTCTCAGGGGTCTTCTAGGTACACGCGGAACTTCTGACTCTCCTTGACCAGGTCTGTGTGTAGAATGGACGGAAAGATGACATTAGTCACCAACCGTCGTTGATTTTGAAAAATGTTGAGGAAGAATAAATGAATCCTAATTTATTCTTTTATACGGATTTTTCCTGGATGACATATAATGTCCGTTGATATAAGTTAAAGAACATTATTTGATATTACCTTGTCCTAGACTTTTTTATATATATATATATGTATACATATTGACTTAGTGAGATGACAAAGGGGTTTTGTGCCAGTTAGTTGACATGAAGTTAAATTTATTAAATAATTTTTTCTTTTAGGTACCTGTTTATTTACTCTTTACACATAACGGTATATGTTTATTTGGTCGTCACTCCCACTATATGAGACAAGAATGGCTAACGTCACTAGACTTGGGAGAGTGACGGTGGGTGACATACTCCTCCTTTCCTCTTTGAGTCACAAAAGTCCCATCAAACATCGCACGACAGTCAGTTTAGATCGTTCTACCTAACACTTATGCTAAAAAGATAAGGAAGTCGGACAACTATTTTTCATTGTGTTAATTGTACCAGAGATAAGGAGACAAATCTCTTTTGATATCCGTCTATTGTCTCTTCCGCTACCGTGGGGTGAGGTCATGAGAACGGACCTTTTAGGGTACCTGTCTCCTCGGCCCACCCGACGTCAGGTACCCCAGCGATCCTCAGCCCGTGGTGACTCGCTGAAGTGAAAGTGAAAAGTGAAAGTACGTAACCATTTCCTTTACCGTTGGGTGAGGTCACAAGAACGGACCTCTTAGAGTCCCTGTCCCCTCGGACCACCCGACGGCAGATACCCCAGTGTGTCTCAGTCTGTGCTGACTTCGCTGAATCGTCGTCGTCGTCGTATCCGTCTATTACTCAATTAGGAGACCGGACACATACCAATCTATTCATGGATGTTCCAGAACTAAGAACCAAGTTTGAGCAATTATTTACAAATGAAAGAGAAATTTAATTTCTTTTATCAAGTGTCTTACCGTTACCTTTACTATTTCCTCTTCTATTTTTCCCCTACTCTTTGGGAGACTTTATCCAGGAAAATATTAAGTTTCTGTCTCTAATTTGTGGAACAGGTTTCCGTGGGAACTGTCTCGACCCTACTTTGGGTCCCGACGGAAGGAGGTCTTGTGTTCACGAATAGGTGATACGACTCAACGGATAAACACGTAGGACAGAAGAGGCTTTTTTTTTTTTGGATGTTTTGGATAAGATGGACATGACTCCTTAAGGTTTTAAGTTTTAGATATATAGTTGAACTGTGTTAAATTGTCCTAAGGTTACAGTGTGTCTCATATTTATATTGGACGAAATTTTAGTTTGATATTTAAACTTATTCTGCAATCGTTAATGGAGGTTAACGTACTATATAAAAATGTAAATCCACTCTTTTTGTAATCCGTAAGGACCTCCCACCTCTTCTACAGGATGATCCAGAACTTTTGTTTAAATTGGTACTCTTTTTGGTAGAAGACGAAGGAAAAGTTAATACATAAAGGTAAAGTAAAATCTGAAGTCCATAAATGGAAGTGATTTTAAGAGACCCACTACCGTAGTCTTCGTCGTCCACTTTGTCGACACTGGCACTACCCGTGAAGGGGGTCTGCACAACCGGACTGGCCCTTTTCTTGTCAACGGGGTAGGAGTGACCCTTGGTCTTACCAGACAACCACAGGGCACCGTAAATAAAGTAAGCTTCGGTAATTTTATAGTTTACGTAGTGAAAAGAGTTACTAATGGAATTGGACTTTCTTTTTTTTCAGTAGTTTCCAAGACATATTATTTAACGAGGAGTCATTTTACGACGAAACACGTATGTACGATTCAGTGAAGTCAGCTGAGAAACGCTAGGATACCTGACGTCGGGTGGTCCGAGGAGACAGGTACCCTGAGACGTCCGTTCTTATGACCTCACCCAACGGTATGGGAAAATTCACACCAATTTAGACACTCCGGGTTCTGATCTCTTTTTGCTCTGTCTTTCCAAGTCGGTTCTTCTCGCACATCTCCATTGTTCTTTTCGGATCGCGAAAGTGAGAAATAGGTGGATGGAGTTCTGTTGACCCTTTACCGGAAGAAGTTCAGATTGTAATTTGAGGGTGATTGTAATTTAAGAGAGTAAAAGACTCTCGACCCAATAAAGTACAGTACCATGATGGTGGTCGGACTGAGTCGACACAGTAGGACCCTGTGATCAGGGTAATCTTTTTGGACTCCGTTTGTCCTACTTTACAATAATGTGAGTAACTCTTAGAGACGATTTTAATAAGGTTCTTCTCATACTGAGTCTGTGATCAGGACTTCGTGTACAACCGACATTTGAAAGCATCTCATGTAGTTCAACGGTCCGAGTAGTTCTTCTCGTAAAGAGACCTAGAATCTGAAATGCTTAACAAAAAGGGTGAATAAAAGAGTAGACAAAGAGTTTTATAAAGATTAGATTGTCTACTCATTTGACGTTAATTCAATGAACAGTAATTCACCCGTTCGACCTATGGCTTAGACCCGCAAGATTGAGGTCTAGAAAACGAGAAATGTGATATTTCTCTTTTAATTTTTCATTTTAATCTTTTATTCTTGGTCAAATAAGAGATCTGTATCACGAATTTCTCTACTGCCATCACTCCAATTAATGTTAGGGATCAGACCCCCACCCCCACCACACCCTTAGTAAAGTAATCGCGGTGATACCCGTGTTATGTTTGTCACCCGGATGGGGACGGAATGTCCCTTGACTAACCGACTCCCCTGTGGTGTGGTACTGAGTTTTTAGCTTCGGAACCTTTGTCTTATGTAATTGTGTCCCTCGAGTTGGGTCACGGGACACTATTGGATCTCCCCACCCTACCGTCCCCCACCCCTCCCAGGTTCTCTCTCCCCTGTGTACATATGGGTACCGACTAAGTACAACGACATGCCGTCTTTGGTTGTGTTGTAACGTTTCGTTAATAGGAGGTAAATTTTTATCTAAAATTTTTTTTTGGTATTTTATAACATGTTTATACCCCTGGCGTTCGGATTGTCGTACTCACTCTAAGGAGTTCCTTCTGTGGAATCAAGGTTTGGTCAGGAACTTTCCTTATTTAAGAGCGGTCAACGTCACCCGTGAGTTACCGTCACACTTCGCCGTTCTGTAAGAGGCACACCCTCATCTCGTCCCCCCTTTACACCCCTCTTTCCCGTCCTTTCTCCTTCTCTACAGTTCTTTACTTCAGCACCCTGATTTCGTTTCTTGGGCGTGATCTTTAATTCCCCTTTTGCGGGTCTGTACGGTCGTTATAGGAAGTTGTAATTATTCGACTTCTTTACCACCCGTTTCATGTCGATAAAAATTATAAGGTCTTTACGTATGTTAAACATCTACGGGTTTGTGATGTATTGGGTTACGGTCGTACAAAAGAAGTAAAAAAGGACTGTACATTTGCTACTTGTTTGGAAAATCGTGTAATGGAGTCACCGTAGAAAGTTTATTAACTTATACCAATGAAGGTTTCGTTTAAGAAGTGGAGACTACTGTCTCATACCTTCTAAGTTTTTTTACTTTTTACCAACCTTCCGAACCTCGACCTTTCTTGTGTTACTTATGTCCAAAATAAATTCAGGTCTCGAAGTGTGAAATGTGTGAATTTAGAGTGTTTTAGATACTGTGAATAATCATCGAAGTGTATCTTTACAGGAGAACGGATGGTTGTCTTTTGTCGTTGGATAGGATTTATTTGTCCCCGTATGACGACACTAAATATTGTGTCATTAGTGATATAAAATACTTTGAGGAAGATCCTTGGTCCCTGAAATATGTTTAATAAAGTAGTGTGGATACGTCCGTCCACAATACCAGTATAAAATGTCCTTTTTTTGGACTTCGAGTCGGCGGAGACATTGACCATATTCTCGTGTGACGACCTTTCACGTTCTCGGTCTTGACCTGGGGCGGCATAGACTCCGGTATCCATTCGAGGAGAAGGTGATGAGACGGTACGGCTAAGGTAGTAAGACGAAAATTTCGGTGACGGGTTTACTTTGTCGTAGACAGAATCCGAGGATACTTTTCATTTACTAGAAAACGGATGATGGGATACCTGACATCGGCCGGTCCGAGGAGACAGGTACCTTAAGAGGTCCGTTCTTATGCCCTCACCCGTCGGTAAGGGAAGAGGTCTAGAAGGGCTGAGTCCCTAGGTTGACCCCAGAGGACCTCACGTCCGTCTAAGAAATGACAGACTCGATGGTCCCTTCGGGTCGTATACTTGTGTATGTATATACAACCAGTGGATTTGAGACTATCATAACCGGTTCGAAGAGTGACCGTCGTCACTTAAGAAAGAATCTTCAAATAAACCTTCAGACACCGTCAGAGGCTAACAGTGTTTCTCACGAGAACCGTGAATCGTCCCTTCCGGACGTACGAGACCTGCCAGGGTCTGTTACTTCTTGACAGGACACAAGGAGTACTAAGAATTTACAGGAAAGCGCATCTATTTCGTGGTCCAATATTATTGGACCTGAATGTTGGATTCATGGTGTGTATATATTTGGGTTTCGTGGATAGTTATTTGTTGATAAAACATTTAGCTCTCCTTTGACGGGAAACAAAACATTGAAATGGTTTTGAAGAAGTGATAAAGTTTTGAAATGTAGTGGTGTCCGTCGTGGTGAGTTCCAAAGCGTAACGATTTAGTTATGTACATATAGTTTAACATAAAACGTCGACAACGTGTGTTCCACTAAGATACATGGTGTATTTATAAGTTTATACAATGATCCGGAAGAACACGTTGATACGGACCGGTGAATGTATGATTTTTCGTATAATAAAATAATATGTAATGAAAGGAAAATAAAGAGGAACCATGAAGTGAATCCTGTAGAATGACTAATAAAATGAACTTATACTTCCATATAATTTAAAAGATACGTAAAGTAAACGTGTCTACCAACTCCCTGGTTTGTTTTATAGACAAAAATTTTTGGCCGAAGTCTATACCGTCGCGACTTTCGATGACCAGATTCTGGTTAGTGTCAGTAATATAAGGAGAACAGTCACTGCCAAATCCTTCACTGTAACCTATATTAAACTGGTTTCTCAACACTTCCTTACAAACGATCCCCTGTAAGACTCAAGATAAGCAGAAATTTCTCCTGTAAGAGAGAGAAGACCGGAAACCTTCACTGACCTGAGTCAGTTGTTATTTGACTGATAGGTTTAGAGTTATGTCTCGATCGTGTCAACTGTCAAATTATGTCAAGTGTGAACTTTCACATTTTGTCTATTTTTTGTTTTTCCTTTGGGGTTCTTTAGAGGTTTGATACTAGTTGTAGTGTTCGTTAGTGAAAAAATTTTAGGTAACTCCTCGACTGTGACAGAAGCGAAGCACCGTGACGTGGTAGAGATTCGTCGAGAAACCATGTGATGGAGGTGACCTCGTCAACAATCCGGTTCTGGATTTAGGAGTCTCTAGTGTTTTCGTCAACGTTGGGTCCTTCACTATCTTAGTCCGTGTCATTGAAGCTTCAGAACCATTTAGGACCTTGACTTCAGTTCCATTTGTATTGTCAGTGTTTTGGTTCTTGTCTGTGTGAAGTTTTATCCGGTTGTATTGGATTTGGTACAAAACCTTCTTAAAAGTACAAAACCCTTTAAAATTAAAAGGTTTATTATATGCATAGATCTAAAAAAATTTCTAAATTCGTATTTTATTATGTGGGGTTCAAGAGTTCCTTGTCCAGTATTATTCCAGTATTGTGACGTTTGACTAGGTATAAGGTTATTTTTAGAAAGATGTTATAAGTATAGAAATTCTGTTCGTAGTAAAAGTTTTTAAAATATATCTATTATTTATGGGAAAAGGTTTAAATTGAGGGTAAACAGAGAGAGTTATACGTATTTTCAAAGGGAGACATAAGAACAGTTACGACAATAAACAAAAACCTCCACATTGAGCACAGAATAAAGTTCAAAGGTATTTATCGACTGAGTGTTATATGCGTCTAAAGTACTAAATGAACAACTCAGTAGCACGGTAATCGTGTCTCAAACAATCGATTTGACTTAAGAAAAGTTATGGGTGTGGAGAAGACGGACACCGAGTGTCCCTACAAATTACCCTGTGGTGTTCCGTCTTCCTTGTTAGCACTCGCGAAGGGTGGGGTTCGTTGTTTCCTTGAGGGTCGTCAGAAGGGGGTCACTCTTGGTACGTTGAAGTCCCTTTAATTTTAGTGAGAAGAAGTCTTTTCCGGACAGAAGAGGAACTACTATGAGAATGACAGTGTTAAGCGTATGTCGAAATAATTTATGATACGTACACACACAAGTCAACGAGTCGACACAAGTTGAGAGACACTGGGGTGTCTGATATCGGGTGGTCCGAGGAGGTAGGTTTCCTAAAAGGTCCGTACTTACCACCTCACGCAACGGTAAAGGAAGAGGTTAATTTATGATATAAATCTATGTTAATTATAGTAAGAAATATTTGGGAACCAGATAAATCAAGAAATAGTGTGATACAAATATCACTTTGTAATCTTTCTCCCGTTTTGAATGAATTTTGATTCTGGTTTGTTTTATATAAGTCTTTTTCTTGAAATTAGGCATGGGGTACAACCACAGATCGGTTTAGGTTCAAAGACCTTTTACGAAAGCGTGTGCACCTGACGATGGGTCTCTTTTCAGTACTTCTAGATGATTCATCGGAAGTAAAAGTAGGTGTTTGGAGAGTCGGTTGAGATGTGACAGTAGATGTTTATTCGTAACTGTTGACAATCCCCTTTCAGTGTCATCTATTACAAGTATTTGGATCAGGTGTCTTAATGTCGTAGAGAGTCGACTGTTCCGGGAATGTCAAATAGAGGAGGTTAGGAAGAGTAAACTGTGGCCTCTGGGTGTCTTCAGTACACTGAATGGGGTTCGGTGTACCAGTTAATACCATCTCGACCCTTTTTTTCAAGAGACCGGGATGTTGGTTATGGATTTTTTGATGAACGTCAAGTCGACGTTTTTTTATGCAATTTGGGGTAAAAATTTACAATGGAGGTTAAGACGATAAGAGAAGAAGAATCTAAGGATCACGACTTACGGAATCCGACATGGACGGTGTTCTACGATGTTTTTAGGTCGAATAATCGAAGAAAAGAATGTTTTGTCAGTGTGACTGTGTGTCTATGACCTAGTGGATTGAGATAAGAAAGTTGAAAAGATATTCGGATTTTGATAAGTTTTGTTTTACAATTTTTTATTTTAAAATGACTTCTTCAATGGTTTCTAAGTTTCTGCTTACGTTACTCGAGGTGGGTGACAGATACCTCTTCCGTTTGTTTATGTACTCACTATCAGGTGAGTCCGCTTTACAGATGGTACGTCTCTTGTCGACTAAAATGTACCTTTGACTTATTACGTCTCCCGCGTCGATCTTTTTTTAGGTAGAACACCACAAATAACGTAACGTAAAAGGAATGTAGAAGTCCATTTCTTATAGGGTGTGTTCTTTCCACTTTTTTTCGTTCGATTCATGGTTCCGTACAGCTCTCATACTGCCACGAATAATCCCTTCTGACCGAATTTCTCTTCTCTTTCTTACGGACCCAGGTCTAAAAATTTATAGTCAATAGGGTACGACTTCCTAAACCCGAACTAGGAAATTCGTCACTACTAGATGACTTCCAAAATTTTATTTAATCTTTGCACTAGATAAGGTACAAAATATTACCTTTGAGACCAGAGTCACTCTTGTCACCAAATCTCCAGCCCCTTACCTACGTCCTCTTTGCCTTCCAAGAGCGTGACGGGTCCTCGACCCTGGGTCGTCTCCTCTCCTTCCTGTCGGAACTCTGTTGAGACGAACCGGAGGGTCAATCTACTCGAGACACGTAGGGGTGGCGTGAGAGGGCGGGGTAGTGTGGGGAGTCGTGTGAGAAGATGGACACACAACCAAACGGGATGATCTGGTTCGAACTTGAAGGTAACGGAGGATGTACGGTCCGTTTATACTAATAGTAGATGACTATTATCCATTAACGTCTAAAGACTCATGGTTTGTTCACGTTCCGTGAAACGTACGAAGACCTAAATTTGAGGATTGTCGGGACATTATCTCCGTTATAATGATGACGAATATTAGGTTCCTCTTTGGACTCCAAATCCCTCGAATTACTTAAAGGAGTCTCAGTGTTTCGGTCCCAACTTTCAGTCTTCATAAAGAGCCATTTGAGGAAAGAATCAGTGACACGACAAGACGTAGACCGTCTCTCCTTTCTTCCGACTCAAAACCCAAAGACTACGCTTGTACGCCCATCTACTACTAAAGTAATTGTCTATATACCTTAGCATAGTTGAGTTCCCGAGTACATAGTCAGTTTAGTATAATCCCTTCTCGTTACCAAACACTGTGGATCTTAAATTCCATAAACACCCCGTAGTCCCATGTCTTAGTCCTCCCCATTCTTTTTGTTAGTTCAACAAGGTCTCAACTTAAATTGCCCCTTCTACAGTACCTTCCTGGTCCCTAATCCCTTCTTAGGATGGTTTGGCTGACTGGTGCACCAGGTCCGACAACGACAACACAACGACAAATCAGCACAAGGTCGAGAAACCGTTGAGGCACCTGGCATCGGGTGGTCCGAGGAGAGAGGTACCCTAAAGGGTCCGGTCTTATGACCTTACCCAACGGTAAAGGAAGAGGTCCCATAGAAGGGATAGGTCCCCAGTTTGGACGTAGAGGACGTAACCGTCCGTCAAAGAAATGGTGACTCGGTGGACCCTTCGGGTACCAGGTCCATGATTCCCGTTTATACCCGTCTTCCTCAGTCACTGGTTTTTATTGGTCCTCTCCAGTTTTGGTTTCTTCTGTGAATTGTCTTAATCCCCTCACTCCCGTGTATGTTTCATCTTCCTGTCCGTAAACTTTACAATCCCCATCTAGATACCATCCACTACTGCACTGGAATACTGATGACAACGGTACCACTATAAGTGCACTGTCACGTGTCATCTGCCCGGTGGGTGTGTAAGTTTAGGGGGTTCTTCTGTTTCGTCAGTCTGAGACTGAGAAGACACTCTCAGTAATTATATCTCTCTCCCTTTCCCTTTCGTCCACTGACTTACAACTAATCTCCTATACACTAACTTTAAAAACTCAAAGTTTACTATTCCCCGAAAATTGACTCCTGACGACTTGTCACCAGAACTTCATCAGTTCTTTTATGACTTGAGATATGTGGATGACCCCCATCCCCCGAAGGGACCACCGAGTCACCATTTCTTAAACGGACGGTTACGTCCTCTACCTACACCCAAGCTAGGGACCCAGTCCTTCTAGGGGACCTCTTCCTTTACCGTTGGGTAAGGTCAGAAGAACGGAGCCTTTAAGGTACGTGTGTTCTCGGACCGTCCGATGTCAGGTATCCCAGGGTTTTTCTCAGTCTGTGCGGAATCGTTGATTTGTTGTTGTACGTGGAAGACTAGTACTTGGTCTTCTCTCCGTCTTTTTAATTCCAGTTAATGAACTTTCCAAAGGTCCTTGTATTATATGGTCATTTTCATAGTGCAAAGAAGACGATGTCACTTTTGCATCTTCCAAGAGTCTTTTCCATTTCTAATGTTACTCACAATGATTGTTATCTTACTCATACTATCACTCGTGGTCCTAAACTATTCATTTGTATTTGTTTCTACCCATTTTCGACTCTGGTTGTCTCTTTCGTCCGTATTAGTCTAACCGACCTTCCGACGGATCCTATTTATTAATATACTTCTTTCGATTTTCACGGTACACAGAAATTATGTGTGTCTCTAGTATTACTGAAGTATTTTAGAAATTCTGATATTTTAACAAGAATTTTGAAGTCCTGTCTTCGAGTCCACAGGATGCCACAGTTCTTGGTTGGGGTTTTGCCTCTCAGACCTCAAATCTTCCCCTTGTACCCCATCTTTAAGTACCTATCGTTGATACTATCAAGACATCAGAAAGTTCTACTAAAGCATAGTAAAATGGACTTTCTTCACTCTTGTCGGAGGTCTTAATTAGTAAGAGTAAATATGTAAAGGAAGTCAGTTTTATAAAATACCCCTGGAGGGACCACCAGGTCACCGATTCTTAGGTGGAACGATACGTCCCCTGTTCTCAAGCTAGGGACCAGGTCCTTGATTCTAGGGTGTACGAAACTTCGTTGATGGTTCAACGATGGGGGTGTAGTGTTGATGGCTCAGATGCACGGTGTTGATCTCTCAGGAACGTGGTGTGTTTCCTAGGGTGTACAGCACTGCTTCTGGGGTGCATCGCGTTGATTCTGGACTGTGTCAGATTAGTTAGTCGATTAAAAAATCTTCTTCAATTTTACTTGTAAAGTTCATTTTGAAATACTTGAAAAGAATTTCGTGTAGGAAATTAATCAACCCACCAGTTGAGATGAATCGTTAGGTCCCTTGCCCCTACACGCTACACTAGGATGGACCCTTCTTGCGTCTGACTCCTCTGCACACACACATACACACATTCACACACACATACACACACTCACACACACATACACACACTCACACACACACACACACCTGTCGTATGAAGCACCATAGACCCGATAAAAGATCCACTTGTTATTTTTCGATCTCTTGTCTTTACAAAGTTTTTATACAACGGAGGAAAACTGATTAAGGTTTCATTGTAGTGTCAAATGTTATGTTTGACCTCCGTATTCTAGAAAGTTATACAGGTCTTTATATCGGTACAGCTTTTCAATGTCTCTCTTTTACCTTTCATTAGTAATCTTTCTAGATTTGTCCTCGACTTCTGGTGAGGTACAGTACCGGGTCTACATGAAGGTTTATGTAATTTGAGGTTTGTGATATCCTATTCTCTTGTCTTTTAATTTTAATGTTATAGGTATAAGTTGGTCTTACATAAGTATGAATGTATTCATTGATATTTATGGACTCTACTTTCTGAATTACTGAATTTTTCGTGAAACGGTCTAAAGTGAATGTTTGTGGTAGTTACATTAGGAAGTGTTCCAAACGCAGGCAGTTATGGGTCTCCGGTGTGAGGATCTTTCTTAGTAAAATTAAAAGAAAATTTTATTTTCAAATTCGCGGGAGATTTAGCAGTCAACGGATGTGGGGAGTAAGTGAGAACGACAAAACAAAAACACAGCGTACACTTTTATAGAGGGAAACGAAAAAATTGAGAACGAGTAAAAACTCTCAAGTTTATGTATGTACTCCTATGTCGGAGAGTGTTGTTCTGTGTGTCTGTGTGTGTGTTCGTGTGTTTGTGTGTAAGAGTGTACGTCTTTCTCGATAAAGTTTCAGTTCCTTTCACTATATTTTCTTTCTTTAATGAACAAATTACCATTAAGGTAATAAAGAGATTACTCCTTAAATGAGGAAACGAAGATTCTGATCTTCCTACTGGTAGAAAGTTAAAGTTTAATGTGAATATATTGTGTGACGTGAAGTCATTGTGTAAATTCTCCAATCGTAAAGTATTAAGTCTAGTAATTAAGACTTTAGTCAAAATGTCGTCATTATATAATTATAGAAAAGTTTAATATATCGTTTGATTTGTATGGACTTTCTGACGTTTTCTTAAGTACTTGTACGGATTTATTATAGGACACAATATTTCAAGGTTAAGTACCTGGTGGATTCTTCTATTTCGTGTGTCTTACTTTCGTGACTACAGTCACACAAGACGGGAGAGTTGCAAAGACTATGCATGGCACTTATTGTCTGTCCATGTGTGCGGATAGTTTGCACGATGTAGTTTGTCTGGTGTACGAATAGTGTAAACTTTTACTGTGTTTACCTCCTTATTACTTATACAGTTACGGTACAAGTATTAAGTCAGTCGGTTTTTATGTGAAGAAGAAATTTGAATAAAAATAAGACAAGTCATTAGTTCTCAAGGATTCTTCATACCCGAACAACTGTTTCGGTTGTGCATCTCTAGTCGTAAATCTTACTGAGTGTGAAAACTGTTTCTATTTATCCCAGTTACTCTACCAATTGTTTCTGGAATTTTTTATAGTCAATTCTTAGACTCAGTCAAGACCACTCCACCTACTTGGATCTCGGTCAATATGTCTCACTTCAATTCAGTCTTTCTTTTTTTAAATAATTACACATAAATACTTTAGATCTTTTTACGATGACTACTTGGGCAAACGTCTCGTCCTTATCTCTACGTCTGTGTCTTTTGTCTAAACATCTGTGTCACCCTTTTCCACTCCCACTCTATTTAATCTTCTCATCGAAACTTTGTATATGTATTGGTACAATTTTGTCTATCGATTGCCTTCAACGACATATTGTGTCCCTCGAATTGGTTCACGAGACACTACCGGATCTCCCCACCTGCCCCCGTACGCCACCCTCCCTCCAAGTTTTCCCTCGCTTGTGTACATATGAATACCGACTAAGTGCAACAACATGTCGTCTTTGGTTGTGTTGCAACATTTTGTTAATAGGAAGTTGATTTTTGTTTAAATTTTTTGTAAAACGATTCACTTTATTTCGTCTATGTTTTCCTGTTTATAACGTACTAAGGTGAGTACACTTTATAGATCTTATTCGTTTAAGTATTCTAGTCTTAAACGAATCTCCAATGGGCACAGCGTTTCCCTTCCTCTTTTACTTCTCAATAACGAAGTACGAGTGTCTCAGAGATAAATCGTGCTACTTTTAGAACCTTTATTTGTCACTACTACCAACATGTTATAACAATTATTAATTACGGTGACTTGATATGAAAATTTTTACCAATTTTACCTTTTAAAGTACAATATATATAAAATGATACCATTTTTTTTTTCAATCCTATAATATTGGAAAATCAATCATAAAACTATGTAAATGGAGTTAATATAATCGTGATTCTAACCCTTCAATTCTGTCCTTTTTCTTAATACCTTCTAAGATTCGAATTTTTGTATAGTTCAAATTGTAATTTGTGGGTTTGGTGACGAAGACGAAATGATTGTTCTCGTAACGGTGTGGGTACCATTCCTTTGTACTACGATCTTATCCGTAGTTCTTCTTTCGTTGTCTTACTCTTTTGTCTTTTAAGGTTTTATAGAGTTGTTCGACCGGTTATGTCAAACGGGTTGATATCTGTTACTTCGGTCTCGGTCTGTCCTACCTCTCCTTTCAAAAAGTAAGGTATTGAGTTTGAGACGTGTCTTCTGGATATACACGTTACGTCCACAGTTAGTTACCTTAAAAGATCCTTCTTCGTAGAGAACGTGCTCCTTCTCTCTACGAGAAAAAGAGTGACCAAGTCACTCTTTCGACGTAGTTCCCTTCAGACGATAGACGTCTAATCAGGACCTTCTGGACTCTGTGAATTTAATAAGGTTCCGTAAGTGTTCAGAGACCTGTCGTATATATTTAATTTGTTTTTACTTTCTTTCCTTTTACCAGGTAATAGTATCCGAGGACTGAGGAAGGAGATCTCGGTTGTGATCTCTTTATACTTTTCGTTCGTTCTTTGAATATACTCATCTTGTTCTTTTGGGAGCCTTCTCGTTTCCCATAGAGGTCAACCCCACAACCTCCTTCATCTACCGTCTTTCGACTATGTACGTCGTCCGACCTTCTCCGAAAATTTACGATGGACACGAAGAGAAGTCCTCCATCGGAATTCTGTTAGTAGGAACCGTTAAGTGACGGTTTTGGTCGTCCGTCGTCCGTCCGTTAGGCGATTACTACGGTCCTATTATTACCGGTCCTATTATGGTTCAGTCGTGGAGACGGGAAGACCACACTGTCTCGGTCCTTTGTAAATCTGTCTGGGGACCGGAAGTTCGTAAGTGAAAAGGAGGGGAGGAGGAGGGTGGGGAGGCTCGACGACCCAGTAGTGGAGTCCTCTGATGGAGAAGGACCCGACGCAAAGGGCTCCTCGAATTTTTACTTGGTAGTCACCCTCCCCCGCCGTGTGTCCCTCTTAGTTCGCATCAAGAGCAGGGACTTCGAGTCGGGCAGGGGAGAGAAATTTGACTGTTCTCAAGGTACCCACCCTCGGACCACAAGTCGAAGGGGTTGTCTGTCTTGTCGACGGTTTAGTTGATCTATAGGTTGATCTATAGCTTTGATATAGGTTGTTCATATCAAGGTATTTTCGGCAGGTTGACCTGGTGTATGTCGTACACTCGACTTATGACTTTTCAGTCGAGTTCTTAAATTTTACTTGTGTCATTTATGTCTGTTCTCTTTTATAGTCGTTATATTTTGTTCCTTTTTTTTGTTCACTTTTATTATTAATTGTTATATTATCGGATATATTTTCATCCTATAGATGGTTGACTTTCTCAGTTGACTCCTTGAGTGGGTTTCTTTATGTCTGTTCTGTCTACTTTCTCTGGTTTTTTTCGTATTCTTTATACCTCCCTTTTTTCATCTTCACGACTATAGACGGTTAGAGACTTTTCCTCTTCTTCACCTTTCTTCTCCTTGATATCCTTCTTCATTAAAGGTCTTATTTTTTTAATTCCCTGTCGTATCTGACTTGTCCGTTAAGTAATACTGTTTCTTGATTTTAAGATATGTTGTCGTTGTACTAGACCGGTCCCGACCCCTTCCTCTACCCCTGTCCCTCTCCGTTTTTCCTACACATTCTTATACTCCCGTGTGGTTTTACGAACTGAACAGTCTATTTCTATGTTTTCTTTTAGTTATTCCTATTTTTTTTATACTCGTGTTAAGTACTCTATACCTGTAGATAGGACCCTTGTTTTGATCTTACACGTTGAAGGTTTTGGTACCTTTCTTCTTACTTTTCTTTACTTTTCCTTCATCAGATTTAATAGTTTATTTTTTCGTCTTTATTCAGGATTAATCTTATTCCTGATTAAACGTTTACCCAATTTATTCAAATAATTCTATGACAGTCTAATCTAAAAAAATTTTTTTCGTTTTATGTTATTATATGACAGATGTTCTACATGAAGTTTTGAATGTCTCCCAACTTTTATTTTACTACCTTTTTGTATGGTCAGTTCACACTTTGCTTTCGACCCTATCGTCAGAATATATACTGTCCTAAATTACATTTACGCGTCACTCTATGTGTCTGTCTGTGACTCCCTCTCGTGCACACACACATAAAGACACACAGGTGTATATATACCTTCTTTTTTACTTTATTACATAAATAATTCTATAAATCGTCCAACATTTTACTCTCTATGATAGTAGTCAATTTAGTTGACGTTTTACGATATCTAAAAAATCTTATTTACTTAAATTCATTTCAGTTCTCTTTTTTTCACTGACTACCCAAAATTTCCAAAAAAATGAAAATTTCTGTGTTACCTCATAATGAGTCGGTAATTTTTCTTATGTAAACTTAGTCAAGATTACTCCACCTACTTTGACCTCGGCTAATATGTCTCACTTCATTCGGTCTTTCTTTTTGTAGTTATGTCATATGATTGTGTATATATACTTTAAATCTTTCTCCCATTACTATTGGGACATACGCTCTGTCGTTTTCTCTGTGTCTACATCTCTTGTCAGAAAACCTGAGACATCCTCTCCCTCTCCCACCCTACCAAACCCTCTTACCGTAACTTTGTACATATTATAGTGTATTCTTTGCTTAGAGGTCAGATCCAAGCTACGTCCTATGTCCTACGAACCCCGACCACGTGACCCCACTGGGTCTCCCTACCATGCCCCTCCCCCCACCCTCCCCCCAAGTCCTAACCCTTGTGCACGTGTGGGTACCGTCTAAGTACAACTACATACCGTTTTGGTTATATCATAACATTTCATTTTATTTCAAATTTTTTTTAAAATTATTTTTTTATTTTTAAAAATTTTTACTCTTTTTAAGCGACCTATCCGACTTCTTTTTGTGTATTAAAAAGAGTTTACCTGACTAAAATGTTGTTATACAGGTTTGATCGGATATGTGTATATAGAAAGAGGGACTTCACGACAATTAACGACATCAATTAGTTAGTTACCTATATCAAGTACGTCAGATGTAAAGATGACGGTTCCTATGTGTTTCCTGAATGTTTATCTTTAATTTACTGACTACTTATCCCCTAATCGACTACATTGTGATCTACAAGTATATAAAGAACTGAACATACAAAAGACTTCTAATTGTACTAAAGTGAGGGAGTTGTATGATATTTAAGGACTAAGTCACTCCTGACATTAATAAATATTCGTAGTACATATTGTTTTATATTTCATAAAATGTTAATACATTTCGAGAGAGGTCACAGTAAGTATTTACACGTTCAGGTTAAGGATCATGAAAGAGTTCACAGAAGTTAATTTTATATCAAACTTTTACTCCCCTTTGAAATCCACTGTTAAAAGTACATTCTGCCGTTTCTGTCAACTGGTGTTATCTGAGAAAGGTTGTACTGTTGACCTTACGTCTAGGGAAAGTAAGTCTTCGAAATGATAATGACTGAATATGAACTTTTTACTTTAAAGGAAATTTTGAACCTTCATTGTGTCATTTCAAAGAAAAAAAAGAGAAAGTTACACACAAAAACATTACTTTTTTTACCGATTTGAGTGTAAAAGGTAACATTATAGTAAACTCTGTAAGTAGTCCAAGTGTGAGAACAGCTGTCGATGTTATGGTTGATAACTCAGACCGGCACAGTGTCTCTAGGACTCTCTCTGAAAGAGTCTACCAAGTCGGAACCGAAATGAGGTTTTGTCGACATAGATTCTTTCATTTTTTCGTCATAACTATATTGTGTGAAAAAATTTCGTGAAGTACAGAATAGTTATCGCCTAGTTACTGTTTTAGATCGCTTCAGATGTGAACACAACCGAGTCCCTGTAAGGTTTTGATATGTGTTCAGAAGAGGTCCCTTTCCTCATTTTTGTTTGAAATGAAGGTGTCACAAGAGTTCAGTACCTTGGAGAGTGACCCCATATATAGTTTCAAAAGGAAGTGAAGAGATGGGAAGAAGAAGGGAAAGAGGTAGAGGGTGGGGTGTCGACGATCGGCCATGACTTCTCTTCTGTCACAGACGGTATGCACCCCTCCCAGGCGTAGGTACTCGCTCATGTCTTGCACGGACGTACAACCGGTGGACCTGAGTCTTCACTCGCGGACGTTCATTCTCGCGGACCCCTGTGTCTCTTGACGGACGCGACCCGCCCCCCCGGAAAGGGGTCCTCCTCCGGGAGTCTGGTTGTGGTCAGTCCGGGCGACGAGACACGGAGCTACCGACGGAGTCGAACGACAGTAATTGGGAGTCGTTTCGTATTAGGATGACCATGAAGAATTTCTCGTGGTTAGGAGAGTGGGTCCCGACCTGGAGTACCTAAACAGTCCTCCGAAGAAGGAGGATCCTTACTAGTAGAACGGGTCTAGATAAGGTTGTTAGGGTACGGGGTCACCGACATGGTGGACTAATTCTACCGGAATTACTTGGGGAGTCGAATGGACTCGCAATCTGTCCAAGATGGACTGTAATTGGTGGACGAAAGGGAAAGGACTCTTTTAGACGTTAACATTTACATAAGAGACGAGGAAACTCTATATTTGGAAAAGGGTCGAAGGACGATCAAAATGGTCGTCTTTACACAAAGAGTTTCTAGACCCTAAGTAGGAAAACTTCACAGTTGTAAGTCAGTGAGTCAGTACAGACTGGGAAACGTTCGGGTACCTGACGTCGTGCGGTCCGAAGGGACAGGATGTGTTAGAGGGACTCAAATGAGTTTGAGTACGGGTAACTCAGTCACTACGGTAGGTTAGTAAAGTAGGAGACAACAGGAGAAGAGGAGGACGGAAGTCAGAAAGGGTCGTAGTCCTAGAAAAGGTTATTCAATCGAGAAACGTAGTTAACCGGTTTCATAACCTCGAAGTCGAAGTCGTAGTCAGGAAGGTTACTTATAAGTCCCAACTAAAGGGAATCCTAACCGACCAAACTAGAGGAACGTCAGGTTCCCTGAAAGTTCTCAGAAAAGGTTGTGGTGTCAAACTTTCGTATTTAGGAAACCACGAGTCTTAAAAAATACCAGGTTGACAGTGTAGGTAACCTGGTATATAGTTGAAGGGTCCACCGAGTCTGTCATTTCTTAGGTGGACGTTACGCCCTCTGGACCCAAACTACGGAGTCAACCCTTCTAGGGGACTTTCTGTACCGTTGGGTTAGGTCATAAGAACGGACCTCTTAGGGTACCTGTCTCCTCGGACCACCCGATGTCAGGTACCCCAGTGTTTCTCAGTCTGTGTTGACTCGTTGATTGTGAGAGTGTAGATATGTACTGATGACCCTTTTGGCATTGAAAATGTGATTTACCTGGAAATAATCGTTTCTTTACAGAGACGAAAAATTATACGATGACTCCAAACAGTATCGAAAAGAAGGTCACTTGTTCGCAGAAATTTAGAGTACCGACGTCAGTGGTAGACGTCACTAAAACCTCGGGTTCTTTTAGTCAGACAACGACAAAGGTAACAAAGGGGTAGATAAACGGTACTTTACTACCCTGACCAACGGTACTAGAATCAAAAGACTTATGACTCAAAATTCGGTCGAAAAAAGTGAAACTTCACAATTAGTAGTTCTTTCTCGGAACTAACTAAAGGGTGAGAGACACCCACTTATCCTCGGATTGAATGTTTGTGTCTACCGGACGAGTATAACTGGTTAGGGAGGGGCTCACAGGAGGTCATGAAAAGGTGATTGAGTGGGGTCATAAATTTTTGGAGGGACGGAAGACAAAGTCACCTCAACTCAAGTCCGAGAGAGGGGATAACGTTACCAGAATTTACTTCAGAAGGAACGGATAAATTGTTAGAAAAAAAGTGTACGGAGAACTCGGTGACCCAGTCCAAATGAGAAGAGGAGAGTGTGGAAGTCAAGTCAAGTCAAGTCAAGTCAGCGAGTCAGCACAGGCTGAGAAACACTGAGGTACTTAGCGTCGTACGGTCCGGAGGGACAGGTAGTGGTAGAGGGACTCAAGTGAGTCTGAGTACAGGTAGCTCAGGTACTACGGTAGGTCGGTAGAGTAGGACCCAGCAGGGGAAGAGGAGGACGGGGATTAGAGAGGGTCGTAGTCTCAGAAAAGGTTACTCAGTTGAGAAACATACTCCACAGGTTTCATGACCTCGAAGTCGAAATAGTAGTAAGGAAGGTTTCTTTAGGGTCCCAACTAGAGGAAGTCTTACCTGACCAACCTAGAGGAACGTCAGGTTCCCTGGGAGTTCTCAGAAGAGGTTGTGGTATTTATTCCACTTTCCCCTTGAATATTATACGTTTGAAACATGAAGAGTGAGGAATGAGACGTGGAGTCACTGAGGTATCGAGGTTTGACATGAAGACACGTCTGTTAAAGATTTTGATGTAGAGAACGGGGGATGTAGGGTGAGTAAATAAGGTGTCAGTAATGACTTGTAGGTGTTTCTAAGTAAGTAAAAGAACACAAATTTGTATAAAATAAAAGTTTATATATTAAAGAAAACCTCATTTATACCATTTGTAATAGTATATTTTTAACTTCTTAATAGAAACGTTTCTATTAAACTATCAAACTAAAGTCATATTTTACCCGTCGAATTATAGATTCTTCAAAGAACCTTCATACGATAAATATGTGAGACAAAGGAGTTTCGAAGAATGTGTCATTGTAAAAAATCTTGGACGAGAGTGGAAGTCTCTACATACGGAGGTCCAAATTCAGAATGACGACGAAATTTTAAACGGAAAGAGTCTAATTACCTCAGTGAACTTCAGATTTTAACACGAGACTTTGATTGTCTTATGTTGTGACAAAAAAAAAATTAAGAAAAGTATTCTGTCTTTTACAAACAAAATATAAAACTGTTATTTTTAATCTCAGTTATCGAGAGTTATTTTTTTCCTACCTAGTGCTGAAGAGTTTTAAAAATTTTTTAATTCCCTCTTCTACGATGGTCTTCTTCACATGAGATGTTTAGTAATGAAATTTTATTACTAATAAATTTATACGTACTCTATTGACTTGAGGTGGACACTTAGAATGTTAATCCAATGAAGAGTCTCAACCCCGGGTCCCCCCAAAGGTTGTGTTCGATATGTGGAATCCAATAATTTTTTAGTGACGACGACGACGATTCAGCGAAGTCAGTACAGGTTGAGACACGCTGGGGTATTTGCCGTCAGGTGGTCCGACCCCAAGAGGTCCGTTCTTGTGACCTCACCCAACGGTAAAGGAAGAGGTTACGTACTTTCATTTTTCACTTTCACTTCAGCGAGTCAGTACAGGCTGATAATCACTGGGGTACCTGACGTCGGATGGTCCGAGGAGGCAGGTACCCTAAAAGGTCGTTCTCATGACCTCACCCAACGGTAACGGAGGAGGTTACGTACGTACGCACGATTCAGCGAAGACGACACACGGACTATATAGATTCTGATTAATCTCAAGAACTTCCACTCTACTCTTACCTCCTTATCTCTTTATAAAATTTTATAGTAAAACCCCTACATCCTTTTTTTTTAGTGACTACACAAACCTCTCGTTTAAGGTGTCTCTAGTGGTGTACGTTTCATCGGTTCGAATAACGTTTAAACAGGACTCAATCAGAGGTCCGACCACTTTACCTATTTGGTTTCGGGTCGAGACGAAGGGGTGTTATGACGTCTACCGGTGTGGGGGAGGACTTCGGGAGTGAAGTGACGGTGTGGTCATACTTGTGGTGTGTTGACACTACCGGTGTGTTGAGACACGGTCTCGTTATGACTGAGGTGGTAAACCTTTTAGGACTCTCCCGAAGTACCTAAACTTAATTTCCGAATTTCGGTTCTTATTATTATATGTGTCTTCTGGGTGCAACAGGTTAGTAAGGTGTACACTTTTGTCTATATATCATTAATTTATACTTCTCAAAATAGGTATCAAGATCTTTTTTTATATTTAAAGATTGATTAAACAAAATTACTAGGAAAAGATTTCTTTATAATGTAAAACGTCTGAAATACTTATACTTCAAAACAAAAATTTGTAATAATGGAATTTAGAATGGAATAAAAATTTTTACTCGACTTGTCCTTAAAAGTTTTGTAGTAAATATTAAAGGGGTAGTAGAAGTTATATTATGTGTTACTATGTCCGAAACCCCCGGGTTCTTAAAAGACCATAATTCCTTTTCCAACAACTTAAAACGAACGGATGTCGGTGGTTGACAGGGGACCTGTGATGGACTTTTCTTCTCATGTGCTCAAAGTAAAATACAATTTCTATTACTCTTAGCGTTATAGTCGATACAAAAGTATTAAAATTCGTATGTATGTTTAAGAGCTGAATTCCGTTGTAGTTCAAGAAAAACTTATGTGTGTGGTGTTTATTTGAAAGGACTGATTGTGTCCCTCATATTCGACCAGTAATCTTTTCCTATTCTATTTCATTGGTATTAACTCCGTTGTCGTTGAACTGTCTGTTCTTAGATAAGGACTCAAATTCCTTACGTCTCGTGGTGACTCTCTCGACCTGATCGTTTTAATGTTCCGATACTCCTCGTTAAAAATGAACGAAAAAAAGAATGTAAAATATTAAAAGATATTACTTGTGTCCCGAAGGACCACCGAGTCTGTCATTTCTTAGATGAACGTTACGTCCTCTGGGTCCAAGTTAGGGACCCAGTCCTTCTAGGGGACCTCCTCCCTTACCGATGGGTGAGGTCATAAGAATGGACCTCTTAAGGTACTTGTTTCCTCGGACCGAGACCCCATGTCAGGTACCCCAGTGTTTTTCAGTCTGTATTCACTCGTTGATTGTGAGTGTGTGTATTACTTGTATACACCGAATGGAGTATTTTTTATATTTAAAATTTGTATTACGTTCCACCATAGTAATAAGTAGAATTCAACCTTTGTGTTTATATCCATTTCTTTCTTTTTTCCATCAAACCAAAGTCATATTTTACCCGTCGAATCTTTCCTTACTCTGACTAAATATCGTTGTATCTCCGTGGATCATACTATTCACTTTATTCAGTTTTTCTCTTTCTGTTTTTGGGATACTATTCAATTTATTCAGGTTTTTTTGGTACACTAGAGAGAAGATACACCTTAGGTTTTATACTGTGTTTCCTGATGGGACGACCAGGTCTCACTTCTTAGACGGAAGACTACGTTCCCTACGTCCAAACTAGGGACCAGACCCTTCTAAGGTGTACGGTTCCTCGTTGATCCGGACTCGACGTCGATGACTCGGTGCGCGGAGCTCGGCCCCGAGACGTTGTTCCCTTCGGAGGCATTACTTCTCGGGTTCTTGACGTCCTTGTCATCGGGGAGAGTGGCCTTGATGTCTTTCGGGCGTGTGTCGTTGCTCCTGGGTCGTATCGGGTTTTATTTATGTGTTGAAAATTTTTAAATTTTTCTTTGTCTTTGTCTGAGTGTCTGTATCTCTTCCTGGAACGCCAACGGTTCCCCCTCTCTCCCGCCCCCCCCCCCCCC